>JAVTVY010007771.1:0-46685 GCA_036873755.1 Hanleya hanleyi
CAGGTTCCTTTGTGATGGTCAAATTACATGGCGTGATCGATCACTGAGGCAATTTAAGTATAATAGCGAGAAATTTTTTCGAGAAACACACATAAACTACTTACTATGTTTATTCAGTTTACGTTGATCAGCTTGCATGCACATGCTGATAGAAGGTAAAAAAAAATCCACATCATATATATATATGCCTGTATCTAGTTGCACATTATGTTGATATAGCAGATGCTACTCTTTTCGCGATGAGAATTTTTTTTAAATTAGCAGTCTTAAAAACAGCACGCATCAACAAGATAATGGAATGTCGTGGGACAAGAATAATTACATGTCTAGATCAATGTACTTGCAGTAAAAATGAGTAATGGAAACTTTTTTATAATATTGACAAGTTACACGTTCTGTACAGGTAGTACTTAAACAAGACAAACTAGTATAGCATACACAGACACTGATTAAACAACATTCACAATACTAAAAATATTTTTTTTCAACTGAAATTAGTCGCTTTTTCTAAAAAAAATTATACAAACTAAATGTATGTATAAGTCAGGGCTCGAAATTGCCACAAGCCCGGCAGCCCGTGGCTGGTGAATTCAGAACGGGTCTGGTTGAATTTAGTTCTAAAGCTAGCTAACCAGCCCGACTGGCTGGTTATAATTCAAGAATTTCAGCTTTATATAATGAAATATACCAGCCCGATGGTCTGGCAAAGTTTTATGGTAAATTCATGCCCTATATGTAAAATAAAGTGATATTTAGGTCCATTCCATGCTGTCGAGAATCTCAGGTTATCTTATTAATAACTGATAAGTGAGTCTATAATCTATGTAATCGCATTGTATGAATTTGAAAGCAGCCAGATTAACTAATATTTTTTAATATAATTCTATACATGTACATGGTCTGATGAATCCACTCTGACTGGTTCAAACAAAGTTACTCAATATACAGGTAATCTATGATATGAATATGCAGCTATTTGAGAGAATACCTTGAATGTCTTAATTTGTGGGAAAAATGATCATAATCTTTACAAAATACATACATTATGAGTCAATGTAATAATAGTTTGCAGATGAGAAATAGTACTGTAAAGCTTCACTATGATACAGCATTTATTTATGCGGAAATATTTCATTTTCACATTTCTGACTTACATGTAATTGAAAAGGAATAAATTTTTATCAGAATTCAAGGAATAGATTAACTTCCCAAGGTATTACATATATGCATGTACCATCTGTGAATCACCTTTAACATCATTTCTATGATCCTGGAGATCGACTGGCTGATGCAAGCTAGATTTCACAACCTGAAGGTTCCACATTCCTTAGCAATACGATTATTAACACCTCATTAGTTTTTGCTCAGTCAATAAATAAATTAACTCACCAAAACCTATTTTCTGAAAGCTATTCATTCAGAGAATTAGAATTTAGTGACAATTTTGTTCTTCTGTATATTACAAATATAATAAATGAATTTAAATGAAGCTGTTTGTGACAATTCAGCGTTCAAATATCCTGATCTAAAGTATTCATAAAAAATATTGAACTTTCCAATTCCTATTTATACTTTTCAAACAAAATAAGCATGGTTCACTTTTTAATATTTCATCCTGGAAATAATTTTATAACACTTCAAAGTTCAATAATTAAAAAAATCTGAATCAGAATTTCAATAGCAGAATTTTTTTATTGAAAAGTCAATCTGAAAAACATTGTATAAGATTGAACCATCTCTGTATCGTATATCAGTTTCTCATTTGCCTGTCATTGGCAAACAGAATCAGAAAATGTTTTAAACCTTTGAGGGAGGAGGGAGGGGATTTGGCTTAATGTCACACTCAAGTTTGTTTCACTCATATGGTGACAGTCAGTTTGGTTGGTGGAGGAAGCCGGAGTACCTTTTAAACCTTTGAACCCTAGAGGCCACTTTTGTGGCCTGTTTGAATAATGTACATGAGAGGCCGCAAAGCCTCTTAGGTAAGAATCGACTATTCAGCCAATCAGATGATGTTTAAAGTCGTATCCACTTCACAGGTATAGTTTGGTCACCCAAGTCCAAAAGGTATACTCTGCCACTCATAAAGTCCTCTAGGGGTGACAAACACTGTTTAGATAAGGATTCTGATGAAACTGTCATTTATATCTCTATTTTAGTGGGGTGGTCAGGGGTTGATAATCGTGGAAACTCTAGGATTCAAAGGCTTAACATATATTTTTTAAATGCTTCTCTTTTCATAAAATGAACCCCCCATTTTCAAACAGAAGTTCAAACTTTTCTAAGACTCAACCCTTAATTGATAATAGGTTGGAAAATGCTTTGGACCAGCACCAATTGCCTGTAGAGGATGCTATGCCATTTTGGCTGACCAATAGAACATTTGCCACGAACTGAGAATATTGATGCAGAGCTATTATCCTATTACATGTACTTTGTTTTGTTTTCTGTGACATGATCACTCATTCATGTCATTCGGGAGAGGGGTGAGTGAGTGAGTGAATAGGATTTAATGTCGCTTTCAACACTATTTCAGTCATATCACGATATCTGGTTCCTATTCCTTTTCACACCCGGAAACCACACGGGTATGATCGTATTCCTTTTAACATCCAGGATCCCATGGGTGGGATCCTATGGGGGGTGAGACTGGAGCTGATGATTGTTTCTATCAGGATCAAAGGAGTGATCAATCAAGACATGATGATATACATGTATCTACACTGATTTACAGTTCAGCTGATCTTTTTAATGAATAAGTGTACATACCCAGCTTTAATTTAATCACATCAGAGTTTGACAAAGAAAACAGAACACTGAAGCAGAACATGCAAAATGTCAGTGTCCAAAATTGACAAAATTTGATTGACTCAATAGTAAGAAGAGCAATATGAAAATACTTGTATATGCATATGACTGTGGCTACACTAGAATTTGCAGCATGTACAACTGTGGCCACATTAGGATATGCAGCATGTATAATGGTGGCCACATTGCAATATGCAGCATGTATAACTGTGGCCACATTAGGATATGCAACATGTATAACTGTGGCCACACTAGGATATGCAGCATGTATAACTGTGACCACATTAGGATATGCAGCATGTATAACTGTGGCCACATTAGGATATGCAGCATGTATAACTGTGACCACATTAGGATATGCAGCATGTATCACTTTGGCCACATTAGGATATGCATCATGTATAACTGTGACCGCATTAATATATGCAGCATGTATAACTGTGACCACATTAATATATGCAGCATGTATAACTGTGACCGCATTAATATATGCAGCATGTATAACTGTGACCGCATTAATATATGCATCATGTATAACTGTGACCGCATTAATATATGCCAGGGTTAGATCTAGGGTCTCACAGCGTCCGTGAAACGGACACAGGTACAAAATCAAATGAATTAAAAATGAATATGTTTTTGCAAAATATCAAATGATTTTTTTCAAAAATCAACATGTTTTTTTACGATGTTTGAAAGCCGTAAACCTGGACGAGTGTGTGTCAACTCGCGTTAGACAACTTATGGCAAGGGAGACAACTATGCATCTATCCGTTGATAAGCTTGGCCACTAGGGGCGCGATAGTTTTCGTTCTCCAGGCAGAGGTCTATACTATCAATGAAGTCGGAAATATGTACGTCTGTGAGTGTCTGGAGAGCTAGGCAGCGCACGTGCGTTCTCGCGTTGTATCTGCAATGACAAGCCGTCATGGCGGGACAGAAAGGTCGGTCTGGGGGAAATACGAAGGGGTAAATGCAGCGTAGCGCAAAGCACCCTGGGAGAGGATGGAGGATGCGGTGTATTGGCTGGACATTTGAAAAAAATAAAGGAAGATGAAGGGTCTGACTGCCACAAAGTCGACGTTCTCTTTGCTCGATGCTGTGCTGCCGGTATTGAAAACACAGGTCAAGCAGATGTTGAACACGACATGGAAAATGATGCAGGCATCGAAGCTGGGACAAATTATGTTCAACCCGTTTAGGCAGTCGAGGTGGGAAGAGAATTAGCTTCGAATGATATACAGCATGGTATAAAAATACTGTACAGAGGAATCTATTCAATAGAAATTTTGAAAGCAGCAGCTGTAAATAATGTTAAAAGCAGATGATCAAATTAAACAAGAAGTAAAATGTGCATGATATGCTTGTCTGATCGACAAGACATGTGCAGCCAGGAATCGGTTAGAATGCTTCTAAGAGCATCAAGGGTCCCAGAGTTTCTCGGCACCTAGGCGGCCCCTGAGCCCTAGTCTAATCAGCAAAAAAGTTAGTTGTTATTAGTTTAGTCAAAGTTGACATCATGGTATAGTATCAATCTGACAGCACGTGGAGTAAATGATCTGGAAATTCATGCAGCAAGTCCCTGCTCAACTTTGTCATTTTGAAACACAAGCAAGATCAGCCTGAATATGGTGAAAATTTGGAAAAAAGAAGTAAATTGTTCATTATCTACAGGTATCTGACAAGACATTTAAATAGCCAGAAATGGGCTCGAATGCTCCTGAGAGCATCTAAGACCCCAGAGCTTGTACGCTACGCCTCGCTGCGCTCGGCATTACTTTTTTCAAATAAGGACACCACTTCAAATTCCTGGATATAACCCTGTATGCAGCATGTATAACTGTGACTGCATTAATATATGCAGCATGTATAACTGTGACCACATTAGATAAGATAAGATAAGATAGTTTCTTTATTGTCGATGTTGATAAAGGACAACATTAGCGCACTAGGCGCTATTATTATCGACATAAAATACAAGTGAAACAACAAATAACAAAAATATAAACAGAGACAGCTAGATATGATATACAATGCTTAAAATCCATTTAGTAAAAACGATCACATATCAATTTCATAATCTGTTAAAAAGTTAAATATCACAGGAGCTGATCAGACGCTTAAAATCGTTCAGACAAGAAGCTTGCTTTACATTTTTGGGTAATTTATTCCACATAGTAGAACCCTGATATGCTATAGAGTTTATTCCATACTTTGTCGTTTTACACTTTGGCTGTCCCAGGTTCTTCTCAGAGCGGAGGTTGTATGGTGCATATGCAGCATTTATAACTGTGGTCACATTAGGATATGTAGCATGTATAACTGTGACCACATTAGGATATGCAGCATGTATAACTATGACCACATTAGGATATGCAGCATGTATAACTTTGACCACATTAGAATATGCAGCATGTATAACTGTGACCACATTAATATATGCAGCATGTATAACTGTGACCACATTAGGATACGCAGCATGTATAACTGTGGTCACATTAGAATATGCAGCATTTATAACTGTGACCACATTAGAATATGCAGCATGTATAACTGTGACCACATTAATATATGCAGCATGTATAACTGTGACCACATTAGGATATGCAGCATGTATAACTGTGACCACATTAGAATATGCAGCATGTATAACTGTGACCACATTAATATATGCAGCATGTATAACTGTGACCACATTAGGATATGCAACATTTATAACTGTAGTCACATTAGAATATGCAGCATGTATAACTGTGACCACATTAGGATATGCAGCATAACTGTGACCACATTAGGATATGCGGCATGTATAACTGTGGCCAAATTAGGATATGCAGCATGTATAACTGTGACCACATTAGGATAGGCAGCATAACTGTGACAGGGTTTCATAGAAGTCCAAATTTTTGCCACCGGATACTGAAAATTCAATATTTTTTTCACCTGAATTGAGTATTTTTACTTTTTTGTCGCCGGCCGACAGACTTCTATTGAGTTTATTTCTAATTTTGCAACCGCCATAAGTAATGTATATAACAAATTTTCATACGACCATCAATGGAGCCTGTCAATACTGCTATATATTTGAACTGTGAAAATAAAGCAACAAACAGATAATTTAACATCTTCAGTTTTATGTTCTTAATTTACCAGGGTCTAAGATACCATCTATTTTTCAGCACATTTATGTCACATTGTGGATGTCAACAAGACAAGATTACACAAGGCAATTCAAATTAATTTTTAAAATTACAAACTTGGTAATTTTGAATGAAATCGAAGTATCAGTTCCTGGCTTGCAAATGATGTCCAATTCAAGTATGCAAGTTTTGAAACGTTTCAGCTACGCTAATTAAAAACCACTTGGATCTGGACCAGACTTCCCTTTCAAAATCTTACATTATAAATTTGATGTGAAATTTGGCAAATATTCAGACTAAAATTAAAAGTCCAGTACAACTTCAGACTGAAGACCAGCAATTGTCATAACTGCAGCTAGTCCTTGGTGACCATAAACTCATAAAAATGAAATGAATTAGAGAATTCTGTTTGAAAGGCGCACAATTTTGTAAACTATTGCGCATAGGCAGCTGGCTCACTTTCGATAGGATCATGCGAACTCCAGATAGATACATAAGTTTACCATGTTTGGTTATTGAAGGCTGCAAATAAGTGCCAACAGTTTGACTTGACCACCCTTATTGAAAGAATGGATTTGCCCATAACGTTTGACCTAAATCCTGTAAATGCAGTACACCAGACTTTTGTTGATGGGGCAGGCATTTGAAATGTTTCTGTGCTGCCCTAATGTGGGACACTTGTTTCAGGATAATAGACAGATCAGTTAAATTCAATGCCAGAAAATAGACGCCTAGTCTAGTAATTTCAAAAATCAACTTCAGTTGTTTTGGTTTGTTTGCACCATGGAGGTAAAAATTGGATCCGATTTTACCTCCATGTTTGCACCATCTCGTTAAATTTAAAAAAAGTGTTGACAGTATAAAAAAAATTCAACTCTTCTTTATGTATGATTGTATCTTCAAATCAAAGAATGATCTAGCTAGGTTTATATTGTGGCTAAATCAGTTCGCTGTCTTTGAATTATCCATTCAAACTTTATTAACTACGGTACAATCAAACTTTGGTTTCAGTTTCAACATCGTACAATGCGTACTAGATGGAGAAAACCATCCATGAATTGATGTGATATCTGACGGTCGTAATTCATGGATGGAGCGCCAAGTCATAGTAAAACAGCGAGTAGAAATCCAGCCCCCCTCGCCTGACGAGGGGGATGGTATTTACGCTAAAAATACGGCGAAAGCATCCAAGTTTAGCAACTTACTATCTCCTCAGATCATTATCCTATCCATAAACACCGTTTATTTGGGTATTCGGCTCTGTTTTGTTGAGATAGCAGCATAAATCCACACCTACTGTACCGTTTTCTTCCATCCGCCTCTGTTCACGCGAAAGTTAGGCCAACCAGCATGCGCACACGATACACTTCACGTCATAGTCACGTGACTCTCATTTGGCGACCCGCCGTCATCCGCGCACTTCCTCCACACGTGGTATTGTAGCTGACAGGCGCGATAGAATCATGACAGAAGCGGCTAACTGATTACACGCGTGAGAATAATCCTGCATTTTAAAACAATTCTTGATAGTTATTCCAGGTATTGTGTAATAAATATCCCTTGGATTGCGCCCGAGAGGTGATAATGAGCTGTATTAACTGCAACCAGGAATTCATTCGTAAGTCTGACCATGGATATAGCAGGCATCCGGTAACCTCAACATTAAGGGGGTCCGATTTAACCGTGAATGAAGCACTGACAGCAGAATTTCTTAATATCAAAGCCTTCACCCCGGAGAAAGAGAAACAATTTATATGTTCCATGTGTTTCAACTTGCTCGGTCGGGTAGTTACATGTAGTAGGAGAAGGGAGGCCACCGCTGCAGAAGTAGATTTGGTGAAACGGTGCGCGGATGACGACGGGTCGCCAAATGAGAGTCACGTGACTATGACGTGAAGTGTATCGTGTGCGCATGCTTGTTGGCCTAACTTTCGAGTGAACAGAGGCGGATGGAAGAAAACGGTACAGTAGGTGTGGATTTATGCTGCTATCTCAACAAAACAGAGCCGAATACCCAAATAAACAGTGTTTATGGATAGGATAATGATCTGAGGAGATAGTAAGTTGCTAAACTTGGATGCTTTCGCCGTATTTTTAGCGTAAATACCATCCCCCTCGTCAGGCGAGGGGGGCTGGATTTCTACTCGCTGTTTTACTATGACTTGGCGCTCCATCCATGAATTACGACCGTCAGATATCACATCAATTCATGGATGGTTTTCTCCATCTAAATGCGTACATGCCAGTTTCTTTACAACAACAACACGACAAGATCGTTCAACTTTGAGTGAAAACAAATGCCCTATGCGAAGATTACATCGTCTCCTTTATCATAAATACTATTCAGCGATGGTCAGATATTTACCTGTCCATTCCAAGGAGAGTTAGACATCTTTGGGGGCTCATCATTCCCACATGTCAAACTTTCCCTGCAATTTTTTTTTTCCGCCACACAACGCAATTCGGAAACCTCCACATACATTTAGTATGAATACAGGCTTTAGGGTTACCGACGGCATGACCCCGATAACAGTTCGGGAAACGGACATAAATAATTAGCGCTCGGCAAAACGAAGTTTAACCTAGCGGTACCGAAGTTCACGGAAATGACCGAAGATGCCGACCTATTTATTCGGTTTATTCTGGTATTCCCCATTTCCCGATTGTTTGCCCGCAATATATTTCGATTATAAATTACGAAATTACGAAGTATTGGCCTCTGGAGACTTCAGTTTTCTTCCAAAATTTCAGTTTTTCCCTTCTAAAACACTCAGACTTCAGTTTTTTGGTGGCAAAATTGAGTTTTTACGGGAGTTTTGACACCGAATACCGGTGTCAAAACACGACGTGTATGAAACCCTGTGTGACCACATTAGGATATGCAGCATAACTGTGACCACATTAGGATATGCAGCATGTGTAACTGTGACCACAATAGGATATGCAGCATAACTGTGACCACATTAGGATATGCAGCATGTATAACTGTGGCCACATTAGGATATGCAACATGTATAACTGTGACCACATTAATATATGCAGCATGTATAAATGTGACCACATTAGGATATCCAGCATGTATAACTGTGGTCACATTAGGATATGCAGCATGTATAACTGTGGCCACATTAGGAGATGCAGCATGTATAACTGTGGCCACATTAGGATATGCAGCATAACTGTGATCACATTAGGATATGCAGCATAACTGTGACCACATTAGGATATGCAGCATAACTGTGACCACATTAGGATATGCAGCATGTATAACTGTGGCCACATTAGGATATGCAGGATGTATAACTGTGACCACATTATGATATGCAGCATAACTGTGACCACATTAGGATATGCAGCATAACTGTGACCACATTAGGATATGCAGCATAACTGACCACATTAGGATATGCAGCATGTATAACTGTGGCCACATTAGGATATGCAGCATAACTGTGAGACCATTAGGATATGCAGCATAACTGTGACCACATTAGGATATGCAGCATAACTGTGACCACATTAGGATATGCAGCATAACTGACCACATTAGGATATGCAGCATGTATAACGGTGGCCACATTAGGATATGCAGCATGTATAACTGTGGCCACATTAGGAGATGCAGCATGTATAACTGTGACGACATTAGGATATACAGCATGTATAACTGTGGCCACATTAGGATATGCAGCATAACTGTGACCACATTAGGATATGACCACATTAGGATGTGCAGCATAACTGTGACCACATTAGGATATGCAGCATGTATAACTGTGGCCACATTAGGATATGCAGCATGTATAACTGTGCCCACATTAGGATATGCAGCATGTATAACTGTGACCACATTAGGATATGCAGCATGTATAACTGTGACCACATTAGGATATGCAGCATGTATAACTGTGGCCACATTAGGATATGCAGCATGTATAACTGTGACCACATTAGAATATGCAGCATGTATAACTGTGACCACATTAGGATATGCAGCATAACTGTGACCACATTAGGATATGCAGCATAACTGTGACCACATTAGGATATGCAGCATAACTGTGACCACATTAGGATATGCGGCATGTATAACTGTGGCCAAATTAGGATATGCAGCATGTATAACTGTGACCACATTAGGATATGCAGCATAACTGTGGCCACATTAGGATATGCAGCATAACTGTGACCACATTAGGATATGCAGCATGTGTAACTGTGACCACAATAGGATATGCAGCATAACTGTGACCACATTAGGATATGCAGCATAACTGTGACCACATTTTGATATGCAACATAACTGTGACCACATTAGGATATGCAGCATAACTGTGACCACATTAGGATATGCAGCATAACTGTACCATGGTTTCCTTAAGTGGCATTTAGAAGTTGGGAAGTAGATAAATAAACAAATTGCTTATGGATAACAACTTCTAATTTATTCAAGTCCTGAATAAACTAGAAGTTGTTATCCATAAGCAATTTGTTTATTTAACTGTAACCACATTAGGATATGCAGCATAACTGTGACCACATTAGGATATGCAGCATGTATAACTGTGACCACATTAGGATATGCAGCATAACTGACCACATTAGGATATGCAGCATGTATAACTGTGACCATATTAGGATATGCAGCATGTATAACTGTGGGCACATTAGAATATGCAGCATTTATAACTGTGGTCACATTAATATATGCAGCATGTATAACTGTGACCACATTAGGATATGCAACAAGTATAACTGTGACCACATTAGGATATGCAGCATGTATAACTGTGGCCACATTAGGATATGCAGCATGTATAACTGTGACCACATTAGGATATGCAGCATGTATAAATGTGACATATTAGGATATGCAGCATGTATAACTGTAGCCACATTAGGATATGCAGCATAGCTGTGACCACATTAGGATATGCAGCATAACTGTGACCACATTAGGATATGCAGCATGTATAACTGTGGCCACATTAGGATATGCAGCATGTATAACTGTGATCATATTAGGATATGCAGCATAACTGTGACCACATTAGGATATGCAGCATAACTGTGACCACATTAAGATATGCAGCATGTATAACTGACCACATTAGGATATGCAGCATAACTGCGACCACATTAGGATATGCAGCATGTATAACTGTGACCACATTAGGATATGCAGCATGTATAACTGTGACCACATTAGGATATGCAGCATGTATAACTGTGACCATATTACGATATGCAGGATGTATAACTGTGACCACATTAGGATATGCAGCATGTATAACTGTGACCACATCAGGATATGCAGCATGTATAACTGTGGTCACATTAGGATATGCAGCATGTATAACAATATGCAGCATGTATAACTGTGGTCACATTGGGATATGCAGCGTGTATATGCATGGTCACATTTTGAGTACATGTCCAGCGAATCCCCCTTCCACCCCACCCAAAATGATTTACCTATCACAGCATGAATTTCAAAGAAGTTTGAAGCAGTTAATCATGATAAGTGAGGACAAACAGAAGCAGCTAGACTGTGATATATCTCACAAACAGATTCAGAATGTTTAGAACAAGCAAGACAAAATCATATCACCTTATAAACATTTCATTTTTCAATCAGAAGCAGTGGGCATTGTAGCTTCCAGCAAATTCTGCGCAGCACTAACTTCATAATTTGAACATCCTGCTATTCCTTAATTAGCTACAATTCTTGAAACATTCCTATTAACAACTTATTTCTGTACAAACCACCAGCACCATCAAACATAGGCCTACTTTAAAGTGATCGTAAACCCTCAAGTAAAGTTTCCATCAAATGAAAGACCATTGCGAACAGGGTCGGAAAATATTTATTGTAATTTTTTACAATTTTATTACACAGAGTAAACTGCAAATAAAGCATGGTATTTTACATGTATGGTGGCCTGTTGCAATCATATCTAGGTCCAGTGACGTCACACTGCCTTAACTCTTTCCCCCATATAAGCGGGTTTTGACGGCTTGTGTCGATCCCCATGTGAGCGTGTTTTGACGGATGTTCGCCTAACCCATGAAGACGGATTTTGACGTGTCACTGAGTTCCCATGTGATGGATTACTTTGCAATTTTTTCACGTTTACTTTGAGTAAAACATAATTAAAACTATACATTTTCAGAAAGCCAAAATTTAAATGAATCTGACTTGTATACGGTTGGTTTGTTTTGTAATACAGGTAAAATGAAATCAGGAGAGGAAGAAAAATAATTGACGGAAAATGCGCGATTCAACACCAAATGAGTTTGGTATGCTCTAAGATAAACGTTCGAAAAATAGTAAAATCTGCTTCCAAATTCCTGAAAATTTCACGTAACGCGAGCATGAACTACCAAAGTATCTAACCTTGATGACTAGCTCGTCAAATCTGCCCATCTGAGTTTATTTTACATATTTTCCCACGACCTGTTGTCTTCGCCGTAAATGTCTTATCCGCCATTCTTTCCCAGCCAGTCTTTTGTCCGACAGTGACCATAGCAACTGCGTCACCATGTGACCTCTTCCTCCAATCATGCCGGGCCTCGCTCAACCTTGGCCAATCAGTGAGCTGTCTGATTTTCACCTTATGAATATTTATTATCGTCGTCATTCTGCTTCCGGGAAGTATATGGGACTTTTTCAGTTTTAGCTCGTTCAAAACCTGTCATATCGTTATGTCTCTGTCAAATCCCGAATCTAGGGAGAATTAGCTTTACAATGGTATACATTAACATAGGAATTGCAGCGAAACAACAACAACACAACGCTGCAAAACGTGCCTAAAATGCGACAATTTCTTCGCCTTTTTCGTGATTTCCAACAGACGGAAAGCAGACACAACACATTTTCTCGCAAGATTACTAATTTTTAGAATAAATGTTGCTGATATTGGTATAAAACGTGAACAAATTACGTAGAATGGGTCCGTGGAAGACTATTGGTAAATATTTCTCCTCATGACATGGGACATAAAACGGGATATTTTACATCGCGGAAGAAGTATGAAAATTGAAATGTCTCCATGGGTTAAAGACCTACGCCATTACAAATCTATTATGGGTCAGAGAGAGAAAATTCCCCACAAGTCTAAGGGAGAAAGAGTTAATACATATATTTCAAACTGTGTATCCACTTTCCAATGCTTGATTCAAGCTTAAGGTATGTATTCAACACAGACTCACTGTTCCAATGTGCATGTTTCACCAAAATTGGGGAAATTAAATGCAAGATTCAAACTGACTTGACACGAATATGAGTTACCATCTCCCAGATTTGGTGAAACATGCACATTCAAACAGTGAGTCTGTGTTCAAACTCAACGTATACACACCTTAACTCTTTCCCCCATAGACTTGTGGAGAATTTTCTCTCTCTGACCCATAACAGATTTGTAATGGCGTAGGTCTTTAACCCATGGACTGATTTCAATTTTCATACGTTTCCAGCGATGTAAAATATCCCGTTTTATGTCCCATGTCATGTGGAAAAATATTTACCAATGGTCTCCCACAGGCCCATTCTACGTAATTTGTTCACGTTTTATATCAATATCAGCAACGTTTAATCTAAAAATAAGTAATCTTGCGAGAAAATGTGTTGTGTCTGCTTTCCGTCTGTTGGAAATCACGAAAAAAGCGAAGAAATTGTCGCATTTTAGCTACGTTTTGCAGCGTTCTGTTGTTGTTGTTCCGCTGCAATTCCTGTGTTATCGTATACCATTGTAAAGCTTATTTTCCGTACATTCGGGATTTCGCAGTTACATCATGAGATGGCAGGAATAGAACGAGCTATAACTGAAAAAGTCCCATGTACTTCCCTAAAGGAGAACGAAGGCTGGTAACATGGTGAAGTAAAACAGCATCACTGATTGGCCCAAGGTTGAGCGACCTTGAGCGACCTTTTCAGAGGCCCGGCGTGATTGGAGCAGTCGGTTTATTTGCGCGTGGTCGCCATGGCCACGGGTCCACGAAACAGGTCCACGAAACACAGCGTGGTGAAAGAATGGCGGATAAATTTTAAAACGGGAGATCAACAGGTCCCGGGAAATGTTTATAATAAACTCAGATGGGCAGATTTGACGAGTTAGTCATCAAGGTTAGATAATTTGGTAGTTTATACTCGCGTTACGTGAAATATTCAGGAATTTGGAAGCAGGTTTTACAATTTTTCGAACGTTTCCCTTGAAGCACACCAAACACATTTGGTGTCTAATCGCGCATTTTCCATCGATTATTTCTGTTCCTCTCCCGATTTCATTTTACCCTTACTACAAAACATACCAACAGTCTATATAGTCAGATTTATTTAAATTTTGGCTTTCTGAAAATGTAATCCATCACATGGAAACTCAGTGACACGTCAAAATCCGTCTTCATGGGTTAGGCGAACATCCGTCAAAACACGCTTACATGGGGATCGACACAAGCCGTCAAAACCCGCTTATATGGGGGAAAGAGTTAAGCTTGAATCAAGCATTGGAAAGTGCATATAAAGTTTGAAATATATGTATTTAGGCAGTGTGACGTCACTGGACCTAGATATGATTGCAACAGACCACCATAGAATACCATGCTTTATTTGCAGTTTACTCTGTGTAACAAAATCGTAAAAAATTACAATAAATATTTTCCGACACTGTTCGCAATGGTCTTTCATTTGATGGAAACTTTACTTGAGGGTTTACGATCACTTTAAGACATTATGGAAAAAAGTTGATAATGCCTTTATATGACATAAGTTTTAATGTAAGTGCCATACATGTATATTTTAGCAAAACTGGGGTACCTTTATCAGGCCCTGGTACAATGTCAATGTTACATACAGATAAATCTAGAATGTTATGCAGTCTTCATCATTAATGTAGTCATGCACAAATACAGCAATTAAAAACACGTATAAATTTGCTGCAAAATGTAACAAATAATGACATAAAAGGTCTGGTCATGCTCTAATAAATATATAAAAACACAAGAACAATTTGTTCTCCACACTGAGCAAATTTAATGTCAGCTGGCCAGCTGCAATGTTAACTATCACTGCAGCCTGTAGGTGTTCACTGTTCCAAATATATTAATATGCATGCAACAGCGCATTAGGTGGCTAAGATATGCCTGGATAACCTTATATCTTTTAGAATAAATCGGTTAAAATTCAACAAAAGCTCTATATATTAAATCAAATAAATGTCCATGTAGAAATGAGGTTGACATTGATTTCGAATGTCAAGGATTTCAAACAGGGTTATAAAGACATTTCTGTTGTGTTTTCCGCTCGACTGTTTGCAGAGCCGAGGTGCTAGCTTTCTCCAGTTAAAGAGCGGCTGAAGGATTCGTTGTTCAAGTTTGAAAATCGAAGCATTTCCAACAGCTGGCGAGGAGTTGATTAAATACAGCGAGAAATTCCCTGCTTACTTGTATATAGGAAAAGTTGAGCAAACATGACAACACATTCAGCTTCCACCCTTTTGGTAAAGCCAATGTCAGATAATGTTGCCATATTATTTACACAGTCAAAACTGAATAAAAAAAAGTTTTTTAAATCAACTAATATGAAGATTTAGGCAATACAGGAAGAGAGAAAGATACATGTATGAAATAACATTCCTAATTCAGATATGAAATAACATTCCTAATTCAAAGACAAACTTCAAACTTTGAGCAAACTTACATGTCAAACCCTCACAATTTAGCCACGGCATTCAGCAATGGCAAAATTAAATGCTGTGCCTGTGGCATTAACGTCAACAATTTTGAACATGGTGTCAATGGGAGTTATGGGAATCCCTCTAATAATTCAATTCCCCTATCAAATTCAATTATATATTTGATCACTCTATAAAATCATTGAAATAACAAAGAAATAATGGACAATATGCATGATTTTGAACTATTTATTCAACTTTCTGTTCTAATAAATTTGATCATCCCCAGATTTTATGGTGGGAAATTTCACTTCCTGTGATTGAATTATTAGAGGGACTACCCTATTTCAAATCAATGCCACATGATTCTGGTCAAGGGGAGTTGTCCCTATTGTGAGGGTTGCATGCATGTGGGTTAATACATGTACATGTATGCATGAGATTTAACAGGTTTGAGGTAATTTGATCAAAGCAGACTCTCCCACTCTTGGCTGAAGCAATTCTATATGTTTACACACTATAATGACTGATTAATTGGCATGTTATAACTGGCAAGTTGATATTGTTTTACATGTTACTGTGGAATGTTTACATTTATATTATCAGAAGTAAATTAACCAGAAGTGTGTAACATAAGATTAGACCAGCCAGACGGCATCGACACTCGAGAACAACCTACTCCACAAGATCGTTGCACAGTCCCTTCACACACAAGACGATCACGAAGTGTGACTATAAATTATGTACGTTTCATAGGCTGAGTATTTACATTCCAGCATCAGTTCGGACATCTCCTGTGATGCAACACTTGGTTTTTGTTTTTAATCTGTGTGAACATGACACATGTATACCCATCTTACAGCGCAACTATGTCACATCATGTGTTTTAAGCAAGGAGGCAGTGGACTATGCATTCTAGCTAGTTTAAGGATGTAAGGATGCAGATTTCTATTTCATACTTCTGATAATATGCACATATAAGTACCTGTATACATACAGTTCTGGTGCATTTTGAATAGAGCTACGTTAATACCAATGACAACCAGATCTCAACCTTACATATTGCTGACTGAAGATCTGGAAGTAAGGCCTGGCTTTCCATGTTCAAATACCTAGCTTTTAGCTTAGCAGATTCGTGTCATGCATCTGGCCTATCTCACTTTGTAGCAAGGGGATGACAGGTGTATGGTATATAAAAACTCATCATCTCATATATTTAAAATTGTTTCATTAGATTAATATTTTATTTTCTAGAAATGCTGATGATATTCATTCTCTGTTCATAATAGCTCAAAGTAAACCTGTCTTCCCCATGTGGTTGTGGGTTGACCATGACGTTTTCAAACATATATCCCTAAAACGTGGAGCAGCTCTGTGATTGGTCAGTACTCAGAACATGGAAACTGAGGTGTTGGTCTCAGATCTACGTGATCGAGAAGAGAAGCTGGGGAACGGTTCTTGTAGATCTGATTTTAATCAGATTGTACCAAATGACAATTTGTTAGTGAGTGAGTGAATACATTGTATGATTGAACATTACTTTCAACTACCTTTTAGTCATATCACAACGTTTGGGTTCTATTACTTTATTGTCGAGCAAACAACACTTGCAAAGATTTTCAATGATCCAAAATGCATATAGGCAGACTATTTTTTGGAATTGGTTTATAAAAGAGTGTTTTGAACTGATCAAATTATTAGGTGCCGAAAACACATTTCACCAGATTTAATGTTAGTGATGTGGAAAAATGTTGGGACAAATAGCTTAGTATATATTTCAGTATTTCAAGTCCATCACAAGCTGTCATGATGATGATGGCAAATGTGTACAAGCATGTGGTTTTCACATTCATAGCTATGTGCCACTACAAGCTTGTCACAATATATATTCTATTTGAAACAATTAGAAATAATTTGAAATCGGGCTGGTGAAAAGAAAACCCCAGAAAGGAAGTAAGGCAGTGTCCAGGCCATTACACTTTGACATTTCCAGAACAGACAGACAAATGGACATGGCTTAAAAAATTACTACATGTAGCCACATCCCCGGATAAGTGAAGGGCATTATACATGTACCCGATATTTTAGTGCAATATTGAGGTGAAATCTTTGTTATCATATATCATGTCTAGGTGAGTGATTTCATTACATTATACACGTAGGCTAGTTTACCTACAACTGATCAAATGTTCAATATTACTGCTCAATAATTGGAGAGAATAAAAACATGCCAGCATACACGAGATGGAGATGAATAGAGAAGCCTCTCAAAGTGTTTGACAGAGAAATGCAAATGAACCTACTGAAAAATTGGCTCTCATTATATACATAACATATTGATGTATAAAGCCACTCGAGTATGATAACACAGACAGACAAACACGCAGACAAGCCTGCTCCTATATATTTCTTGATGTTGATGACAATGGGTCTAACTCTGGGGAAAATCATTGAAATGGGTAATATAGATGATAAAACTAAGCATTTACCCCAAAAGTAAAAAAAAATATTTGGCTATAATATTATTGGGAGATACAACCTGGACAACAAAGGGCTATGTACTTGAAGTTCTCAATAAAGGGACATAACTCTGTGGAAAATCATCGATCTTCACATACTTCATGTCTATTTCTTCTACAATACTTCAGTGGGTATACTAACTTCTGTAGTTCTACAACACTGTATTTAGAGGAATTATGGCATACATGTAAGTATACACGTACTGTGAGGAGTATGATGGAAGTGCTATTAACATAAATTCAGATCAACTGCGAGTATACTTCTGTAACCTCTGCAATTCTTCGATAACTGAACAGTACAACCACAAGCTTACCAGAATTATTCACACTGACAGAAAGGAAACATTACAAAATCCTGCTTCTTTTATACTTGCTAATGTTCTTCCAGCTTCATTCTCACTCCTCCAGAGGCACGCTGCCTCTGCCTCTTTATTTGGTACATGATTCTTGAATATATGTCACGCCTCTTGAACCCCGTGATCATCAATATGACCAATCAAAAGGCCATTATCGTACTACGCTATCAAATTTACGATGCAATTATGGGATAACACGCAGGCGCACAGAGCACTTGCATGTTCGTGCCAAATAAAGAATTTAAATTTTGTACATGTGCCACAGACAGCCTAAACGAAAAATGGTGATTGACCACCGCGATATTTATGGGATCTAGAGACACAGGCCTCGTTATATGCAACAGCTAGAGTCGGAGAGAATAGGCAGGGGAAAGCTGTTGTGCTCGTGACGATGTTCCAGCCTACATACATGTACCAGTCTCTTGTTGTTCCATATCACTCTCCTGACATTTTCTCTGGAGAGCTGTGATCACTCTCCTGGACATGGAAATGTATTGGAGATTGATATTGGTGGGAGTGATCAATCTCCTGGACATGGAAATGTATTGGAGATTGATATTGGTGGGAGTGATCAATCTCCTGGACATGGAAATGTATTGGAGATTGATATTGGTGGGAGTGATCAATCTCCTGGACATGGAAATGTATTGGAGATTGATATTGGTGGGAGTGATCAATATTGGTGGGAGTGATCAATATTGGTGGGAGTGATCAATATTGGTGAGAGTGATCAATCTCACCAAACAAAATCCAGAAGAGTGATCAACAGCTCTCCTGGGTTTTACAAACACAAAGAGATGATCAACACCACAAACCAACTTTAATTCAATATCTGCCAAATCTTTTCAATAAAGGGTACTACTACCAAACATACATGTAAATGTTCCATATTGCACAATGCTTCTGAAAGCAACAAAAGTTTACAACAGAGAGATTGAGAAGGGATATAATCAAATAAAATTACCTATTTTTGAATCAATAGTATGTGAAGTGTAGCTTGATATAGGATGGTACATGATTGAGTGCATCATACCAAATGTTCACCGCAGCGCTAATGGGTCTCATCCAATTGATGGAAACATTTTCTCCATTTTTTTCTCCTCAAATTTTTATATTCAAGTACATCAATGTAAAAAAAGTATAATTTAACACAAGCATGGTACATGTATACATCTTTCAATCACACCAGACAAAATGTGATCAGATGTAGATGTCCATCTGCTATATATATCAGAACGGGAATATCGAGATAATATTTTAATCGACTTCTAAGATTATGTAACTATTATTGCTTCACTGTATATTACAATTGCTGCACGTGCATGCATTGATATTGGAAAAATCCCACCCTCTTTACATACAGACTGGTTGAAAAACAAGTGTTACAAGCAGGCAGCGTAACTCAGGGGACATAACTCCTGTTTACAGTGCAACTATAACTTTCTGTGAAAGGCACACATTGTAAACAAACATGGCCCAGAGCCGGGTCCCCATGGAATGTTTATAAAGGGAGTTGTCATTTCTTGTTTTTGTGATCTTTCCAGCTTCTTTCTTCTGGCCTGGTTTATCTGGAAATGTTTAATTTTCATCTGTTGTCTTTGTCTGTAAGCTATATGCCTTGGAACAGTGAAAACATTCCATATTTGCCCGGTGAATATTGACCCCATCGGGAAACAAAACAACGTTCCATACTCCTGTTATGTCACACTGTTACCACACAGGATAATCTTGGCCATTCTCTCTGTCAGCTAAGACTGTGCCACATTGATCAGTGTGAGAAGTAACTTTGGACAATCATCTTCATACACAAGACGATTTCTTCATTCACACTTGGAATTAGCCTTCATATATCATGGTTTCATCCAGAATATTTGTGAAGGGGACTTCTTTTTTTTGGTGAAAATTCTGAAGGCTAAATTAACTAAAAAAAAAAAAGTGATTTTGAAAGATTTTTGAATTTTTGTATAACGAAATCACTATTTTATGTGAACAGTCCTGTAAAAGGCTCGAAAAGCTGTCTAGATGAAACCTTGTTTATCAGTCCATCGGCTCTGTTCAAAAGAATTTATAGACATGAAACATCAATGGTCTTGAATCCATTTGAATTTTGAAATATGCCTTATGCATGGTATGAATGGGTTATTGATGGGCTGTCCTATAGATGTACATGTATCTGCCCCTGTACCACCATATTCCTACACACAGTCATTGGGTAAGTTCTGATTGGCTCGTCTCTGGTTAGTAGATGAAATTTACACCCCGGAATGCTTTCAGTGGTCCTATCTATCAAGGCTAATTGGAGGAGTGAACAGAGAAGCTGACATGTGTATGAAGATGTGGGCAATGGACAGACATTGTGAGTGCAGCCCAAACTTTTGAAAATAAAGCATACTTCTGCCATAAACTTATGCCATAAATCTTTTTGGTTAGAGTAGCTAGACCATGTATTGCCCAAGATAAACTTGCATATATGTTTCCGAAAGCAACAAAAGAGCTAAAACAGTATTTTCGTTATTTTGGGATTACACTTTCTTAGTATATATGTAGCACATATTCTAGTGCAGTCTGGAGCAGGATTTGAACCTCTGGTGGTCGCCGGTTCGAATCCCGCCGGACTCGACACATTTTCTGCACTAGAATCTGTGCTATACTACTAAGAAAGTGTAATCCCAAAATAACGAAAAAATACTGTTATACAATCACTTTCTAAATGAGAGGGGATACATATATTCAAACAGCAGCCAATCTTCTCTCCAAATCGCTTACCCTGCCAATGTTGAAGCAAAATGTCTGATCAAATTCTGAGAAATGACTGAACATTTTGAATTTACTTGTTATAGAGCCTGTACAGTACACTTGCCTATTTTCGAAATGACAAGTGGTATGGATGGACAAAACTTTCAATCCACTGAGACAGGTCAAAATTTGACAAGCTGAGTAGCTAGCAGCTAGGTCACCCATTGGGCAGCCTGTCTGAAAGGGCATGATACCATCACTGCTAAAATTATCTCGATTGGGCTCTATAGTGAACTTTTCATAAAGGCAGATATGAGGAAGCAAAACATCTGTTGAAAGCTCAACGGTATAGAGTTGTTCAAATATTATTTCAGAAGATATTAAAACGCTTTCCCCCATGTTGACCAGTTTTGATGGGTTGTGTAGACCAGTTTTGACAAGTGGTCAGGTAACCCATGTACATGTAGACGAGTTTGTTCTTGTCAATGAAATCTGGCCATTTTATGGTAGTTCTACTTGTTTCACATCATGACAAGTGTGTAATGATGATTGTCACCTCTTCTCCAACAATATTTATTTATTTTATCCAATCTGTTTTGATGTCTAAAGATATTTATCCATATATATTTCTGCAATAATAGATAGACTCTATGAGGTAGCTGCTGTCATGCACAGCATTGTTGCATGGGGTAAATGCACTGCCCAGCATCTGGGACTATTGGGGAAAGAGTCAAGGTCAAGTTGTCACTTAGATATTCTGCTCGATATATTACATCCAGGAAAAGTTGTCCCTTAGATATTGTGCTCACAAACAAATAGGACTCCCATTTACATTTTGACTTCTGTGACGTTGAAGGCAGGTCAAGGTCAGTACTGAGTGAACATGACCTACAAGCCTTCATGAGGCAGAATTGTGCCAAATATCCCATCCCCAGTTCCCTCTGTCTATGAGATATTACTTTCACAATGCTATTTAAATTTTGACCTGTGACCTTTGAAAATAGGTCAAGGACATTCTTGTGTGAACCTCACCTGGAGGCTCTCATAAGACAGCATTGTGCAAAGGGGCAGTTTGTCATGTAAGAATCTTCAAACAGGGAACACAGTGTGCAAATACAGATTTTCCAGGTTCAACAAGGTTCCCTGCAAGTAGTCACCTATTGTGTTTTCCTAACATGGCGAACAGGCCCTCCAGCTCTATTTGTACCTTAGATATTGTGTTCACAAAAGACAAGGGACAATGCAGAGGCAAATACAGTAAAACTGTTCTTATTTGGGCGCCACAACAACTCGGAAACAAAATGATTTCCAACTCACTTCCAGGTCTTCTAGCAAGCAAGAAAAATCTCTTGAAAATGTATATGTTTTGCTAGAGAAGGGAAAAATATAATTCTGGCAAAAAAGGGAAGATTTACATCACTGAATTTTTATTTATTTATTTATTTATTATTATTTTTTTTTTTTGAGATGTCTAATCCGGGCTTTGACAACTTTCTGATTTCATGAATTGCCCTCGATTGCATACAATAGCCAAGTCTAAGGACATCAATGTGTCCAGACTGCAGCTGGTGTCAGAACGTTTTGGTCCACAACATTTTGGCCCGCGACATCTCAGTCCATGATATTTCTGCACACAACAATTCGGTTGTTCATGTAAGTGGGAGGTACAACATTTCGACATGATATTTCAGCAGTAAAATTTCAAATTTAATACTGGTCAATATTTGCAACTTATCACTTTGGGCCTACTGCTGAAATGTCATATATTCATCCCGACTCTGGACTTTTCAGCTACTCAAAAGCTTAGACAATTAGCTCTTACATGAACTATCACACTTTGGCTCCCCCCCCCCCAATAACTGTGACTGAAGTGCCGTGGAATGGTCGAAAATTAGTAGAGGAGCATCTGAAATCTCAAAAATTTCCAGGGGAGTACCACCGACCCACCCCCCCCTTCTTCATTCATTGGTATTAATTGCTCGCGAATAGTTTTAAATTGCAGCTTCATGCCAAGTGCCATCTTTTTCTCAGTGTTTACAGTTCTATCTGATTTGTGTTAACTCCAGCACAGTCTTCATGAATTATCAGTTTCATTTCGATAAAAAAAAGTTAATTGGCGCCGGAAATGACTGCGTTTGGCACCCCCAACTTCAAACAATTCAACTTACACATCGATGAATTGATCTTTTCTTGCAGAGGTGTTATAAGTTGACTTTGACTTAAACTGACGAGATGGTTTTATCTGAACACCATGAGCAAGATATATATATATATATATATTTTGGCCCCTTTTGGTAGAGTTAGAAAGACAGAAACAGTTTTTCGTTTCTGTAAATCAGAGGAGTGCTATAAATGACACTCCTGAAATGTCTTAGGTGAGTGATCACACTCCTGAAATTACTATCCTAGCACTTTAGGTTGGGGTCCAGGGGCCGCCTAGGACCTGGAAGCCCAGAGGTCCTAGATTGCTGGAGATGCATTCTGGGCCATTTCCAGCAAATAAATCTGCAAATTTTCCCTTACCTTTTTGTCCTCCTTTACTGTTTTTTTTTTTAAGTTCATGGAGATCCCAATTGCAATTATCTGAAGTTATATACAAGAGACATGTGCCCCCTTGTCTACGCTGTCTGTCCAGTCATGCTTTGTGCTATTATGACAAATAAATTCCACAGCAGCAAAACTTTACAGAGCTTCTCAATATCACTATGTTAATTTGATACAGCATTTTCCAGACGAAACCTCGGATATGAAGTGATTTTCTTCAGAAATTCTTTATGGACGACAACTTGCTTTTGAATACCAAGTCTGATAATAAGATCAAATCAAAACTTGTGCAAAATGAATACCTCAAAAAAATTCTTTCGATCGTGACGCATGTTTCAAACAGTGTATTAAAAGTTCATTTCATTGCAACATACGCAAATCAAAACATGGCGGCTGCTAGCACCGACGGGTATAACAAAAATTTACTCGGATCTTAGTACGGAATAATCTTTCTGGTTCAGCTATGATTTCGCCGCTAGGTTTTATTGAACAGAAGGATATATTCATGAATATATATTAGCGCTTTCGAAAACAATATATTTGAATAGTTGTTGGCGATATATTCAACATATACTTCAAACATCACATCAAAGGGACGATTGGACTCTCCAACTTCGCTGCTGGGATTAAGATTTTGTATTTCCCCAAATTGGCAAAGTCAAGGAATGTACTACCGAACACAGAAGAGTTCCTATTTTCGTTTCGTGAACGCGCGATGAATTATCGACTCGTATATTTTTGGGGGCAGCTAGGACTTCTCTAGGTGCGAGATCAATCGCGCACCTTGAAATGAAATTAGGCGAGCGATGGTGCGCTCGAGCGATCGCTCGCCTCAAAAACGAATGACTGCAGAAATTGTGAACATTTTCAGTCTAAGATCTTCTATGAAAAATCTCCAAAGTGTCTAAAATGAAGGCTAAATTTTCAAAATTTCATGGGAGAGCACCTCCGGAAGGGGGACACCCCCTCCCGGTCTCACCCCAATACAACATTCTGAATAGTAAATGTATCTACCACACTCAGACTGCACAGAATAGAAACACTTGTTTGTTTTGACTTGCAATTGAACTCTTCCATTCATAGTATTTTCTGGTCTAGAACACCTAGGATGTCGATGAAGGAATGAAAGTTTCAGTTAAATTTGGACCATTTCCCTTATGTGTGACACACCATGACTACACGTGTATCCTGAGGACTCAAGATAATTGGAAGTACAATTCCCTTACCCCACTGAACCTTCAAACAAACATATATCCAGCGGGGGAATTTTCTTTTAGGGGAGAGGAGGGAGAAAGTAGAAGTTACACCGGAAAATGATCAGCGTGGATAATCAATGCAGAAAATCAATTGGTATGGATGTTGCAATAGTTTTTGTCAATTCCTGCTATAAACAGCTGAGTTAAGCACAGAGACAGGTATTGCAGGGGGCATAATAAAATCAAACTGGAATGTTTGCTGGGAATGATTATTGCTATTGCAGCTGCAAATATTGACAGTGGTTTCAAGAGTTATTACCCTTGAAGTTCACTTTTTCTTCAGCACTGACCTCAAAGAGTTATTCCCCTTGATTGTTCTGTTAGTTCAACAAGACACAAGCTATTATCACATTAACATACATGTGTGTCAGGTTGATGCACAAATGAGATCAAGGAGAGAGAGAATCTCTTTCAAATAATCTAAAATACAATCTTATTTTACTCGACTAAAAAGATCTTCCAAAGTAGCTGCTCGATAAAAGTTATCTCTTACAATCTCAACATCTATACAGTCGATAAGAATATGTTTCACCGTGAGATCTTCGTGGCATGGAATACACCTTGAGACTGGCTCTTTTTTTCAGCAATGCTCGAGAGCTAATCGTGTATGATGGATTCTACATCGTCTAATCATGGAGCTATAAATCGGAAGGAGACACAGATTGGGGTGATGAAAGTGTTCAATGTACGATGCCGACATAGCAGGGTATAGCGGATTAACCTGAGGGATTATAGCTGGCTCGGCCATGTCCGCCGTTGATTCGGTAGCAGTCGATTTCATGCGCATGCATGCCATGGACTTGCCGTCAATCTATTAAGCGTTGTGTATTCGAAGTGGCTATTGCCAATTAACCTCCCGTTGCGTTGATTACCATCAGGCGTAGTTTGTGTAAAAAAAGTTTTTGAAGTTTTGAAGAGACTTAGATCACTTGAATTACTTATTATATTTTATCAACATGAGAAGTTCCATGAGTAGAAAACCAGATTTTGTAACGGAGCGTACACGTGCCCGGTTAATGATTTTTGCAGGAAGTACTTGTCCAGATGGTTTATTTTAAAGCATCCCTACCCGAAAAAGTTAGCACTCGGAACGCGTGCGGAATGCATTCCTACAGCTTTTGTGTGATTGCAATCCGCATGCAATCCGCATGCATTAAATTGGAACCGTCATGATTATGCACTCGAGTGATCGCTTGTTTCAAGTTGCTGTACATATTATGTGATCATTATGCCTTCCAAGTGTGGAAGGCATAATGATCAGAAACGCTCCTCATCCTGCATGCATGCGGAAGCCATAATGATCGCATGGCATTAATAATTGAATGATCAGCATGAACGCATTCCGCATGCATGCATTCAAAAGCTCTTGTACACTGGCAATCACATAAATCAAATGACTGACATTTTAAATGGGCAAATGTAAAGTACATTGTAAGCTACAGATGTACATGTAAAGGTTGTATGAATTGTGCTATTTATACAGTACAGTTCAAACCTTCTGAAGAGCAAAATTGGTCCGACATAAACATTTCAAGTAACTAACCTACATGTAACTTTGTCAGTGACCTGAAGCTGACCATTAATGAATTCATTAATACATTGTAAATGCAAGTGGGAATATTAAATTATACATACATGCTAAAATTTAAATATATTCAGAATGTATCCAAAGTGTATGGCCATTTTTCAAACTGTAGAGTGACCTTCAAGCTAGTGAGTAATTCACAGAATGACAGACTTACCATCAAATCTTAATATCTTAGTAGATTTATGTGGAAATTCACTGTGATCCATTGTCTCTGGAATGGAGTGACCCTGTCCGGACCAAGAACTGTGCAAATTGTGTATTCCTCACATCAAAGAATTCACTACAAATAACTTCTCTTTCCATGTTACTGCCAGCTAAAAACTTCACACCGGTATATCATGTTGTGTTCTTCAATTCTGGTTGAGCATTTTAGGCTATATCCAATGTGAAATATCCAAAACTGCAGCTAAAGAAAATACTGCTACTGCATGGTGGTGGTGGTTAAAATTTGAAATCTGGTCATATGACATGTATGATAGTATCCCCCTTTAAATTTGGCGGGGTTTCCATGGAGATCGGTGATTAATGGTCTATGAAATCAAAACCATGGAGACAGACACCATGCGATCATTTAAGCGATCATTTTGGATTGCTTGGACTTAGAAAGTTTTTCGTCTGATCACTTGGACTTTGAAAAGAAGATGAAAGGATCGCTTGACCATAAGAAAATGATCACTCAGATCACATAAATGATTGCATGGTTAACACATTTGGGCAAAAGTGATCGGATGGATAGCATAATGATGGCAAAATGAGCGCATGGAGCGCTTCATCCTGTCAAGAATGATTGATTGGATAGCATCATGATTGCAAAATGAGCGCATAGTGCGCTTAATGATCACATAGATCGCATGGATGGCATAGGGAATGCATGCGGAAGGCGATCCGCATGCGATCTGTATGCAATCCGCAGGCAATCCCTCCATTTATTTCGGGTAGGGATGATAAATACGAAGCTGCGCATCAGAAAACCCCTCGGCTCTGGGCTCCAGCCATTCATAATGTATTCAATTTGAACCAAGATGTCAGGAACACCAAGCACTCAAGTGACAAATATACAACAGATTACATGTATCAACAATTTTGCAATAAGAAATGGCCCCTAAAAAGGTTTCCATCCAATCAGAGAAACCGGTAAACATTACATAAATCTCTTGATGCATCGATGATTTATACCAAATTATACATTGAGCAATTGAACGGTATCAGATATAGAGATCAGTAATGATTTTGCATAAATTGAAGCTGGCCGCCCATCCTTCCCGCCACTCGAAGGAACTGATGTGGTTATTCATTCATGCAAGTCTCTTAATACATCGATGCTGTATACCAAGTTTCATATAGAACACTTAAACGGTATCAGAGCTATACATCATTAAAGATTTTGCATAAATTAAAGATGGCCGCCAAGATTTCCGCCTAATCAGAGAAACCAGATCTGTCATTTATCGTAAGTCTCTTGATGCATCGATGACATATACCAAATTTACATTGAGCACTTGAGCGGTATCAGAGTATAGAGATCATCAATGATTTCGCATAAATTAAAGATGGCCACCAATCCTTCCCGCCACTCAGAGGAACTGATGTGGTTATTCATTGCAAGTCTCTTGATACATCGATGCTGTATACCGAGTTTCGTATAGAACACTTAAATGATATCCGAGATATACATCATTAAAGATTTGGCATAAATCAAAGATGGCCACCAAGGTTTTCACCGAACCAGGGAAACTGGTTGGTTATTCCTTTGAAGCTTCTTGATCATCGATGATCTATACCAAGTTTCACACTGAACAGTGATATGGTACCCGAGATAAACAAGATTAATGGTTTCGAATAAATTAAAGATGGCCACCAGATTCAATAGGGTTCTGGGTCACAAGCATATGGATGTGCACTACAAGTTTGGTGTGTCTAGGGTAAGTCGTTCTAAAGATATCTTGGTAACAAGAAAGCTGTGACGGTTTCGCATAAATTAATGAAAGTACTCAAAGTACTGATGTCTGGATCACCAATAATGGATTTAAAGTTTCAAAACGTTTCAGCTGGCATGTTTCAGTCGATAGCAGATGTATGGATAAATGTGGAGATTTTCTCCAATTTGTGGACGAGTCTGTTTGGGAAATCACAACTGGAACACAGTTTAGTCTTCAAGGAAGTGAATTTGTGAAGGCGGTTCATTTAGAAATATGCTAGGTCTTCATGGTAGCAAGAAACTATCTACAGTAATATGGTTAAAAGTGGATCGTCTGCGTCAATGTCTTCTACCAGTTTTTGCGAGCAGATTTTCATAATTCATGCAATTTTATTGTGACAAAGCGACAAATATGCGAGGAGACTGGATAGTTTTATTAATGTGTTTTTATTTGTGTAGCACAGATATTTGCAAGAGCTGCATGAGTTTGTTAAGTCCCCATTACTTATATATGCCTGCATGGTGTTTATAGTAAATTTGTTTGTTGACAACGTGCGAAAATTCCTGTTGTTGTTGCTGTACGATCATTGCGTATATAATTTAGTTTGAAAAAGTTTGAACACCACCAACAACAAAACTTTTCGAAAGCGGTACCTGACAAATTCTGTTGTTTCCACTTTCGAAAAGTTTTGCTGTTGTTCAAACTTTTTGAAACTAAATTATATTCGGAGAGCAGAGTACATAATACATAAATTTGCAGTGGACAGGATCCGGTCAAGTTCACAAGACGAGAAAAATGTAAATACTATTGTTGTTGCTTCGACACATATCTCCTCTGGAAATATATTCCATGCAGTATGCGTACACATTAAAATAGTAACGAACGCCGACTTCACGGGAAAGAACGTACGAGTGTTGAAAACTGGTGTCTTCATAATCCCAGAACCTGAACCTGTCAAGTGCGACAGTCGGACCAAGGAACAAGATTTGCAACGTATGATCGTACAGCAACATTAACAGGGATTTTCGCACAAATTGTCTCTCCAACGCTATCGTTGTCAACAAACAAATTACGAACTATAAACACCAGACATACATGTATATATTATAAGTAATCTGACTTACCGCAAACTCAGACAGATGCAAAAAGCGCACAGCCTGCAAACACGAGGTGGGCAGCTTACCATATTACCAGGTCATCAATTTACATTTACAACAGTCTACGGTGACAGCACAGTGCTGGCATGAGTTATCGCCTGGTGGGCGCTGAGAACCGGGTTTGAGCCGATCGCCCGGAACCAAAGAACAAAAAAATAGTCCACGGATTTAAGCAATCCCTGGGCGAAGAAATGAATATGAAATACACTCAAATTCAGATTTCGTTTTATTTCTAGTTCACATGAAACGATTACGACTGTTTTTTTCTTCATTTTCTGGTTAATACCCTGATATAAGACTCAACACAGTGAAAATCACTGGCGGAGTGATACAGGTTAACCCAGGGTCACCGCATTATAGTGCACGTACACATTTGCATAAATTTCGTGAGTGGCAGCATAGTCTGGTCGACACCGCTACGCGGTGACGATCCAGACAAAAATGGCCGCCAAATTCAATAGGGTTCTGGGTCACGAGCATATGGATGTGCCCTGCAAGTTTGGTGCACCTAGCTTAAGTCGTTCTGAAGATATCTTGGTAGCGATAAAGGTGTGACGGACAGACGGACAGACGGACGGACGTACATGACGACGACAATACCCTTCGGCCAAATTTTGGCCGAGGGGTAATAAAAACTACAACTTACAGTTATATTCCAAGTTACTTTGGAAACACGTGAAAATTGCGCCGTAAGACTGCGTTGTATCTTGAGTAGATTGCTTTCAGAATTCCGTCGCCAAGTTATGAGACGTACGAAAGAAATTTTCCACTTTTATAACGAATATTTTTGGTATAACATCTCACTCGGGCAGATTCTCAAGCGATGTGTTAATTAACATTTCCTGTTTCCAAAGAATTAAGGAAACTATGTTATTGATACCGTGCTGGGTATTCATTAATATTTATCCATTAAACTGATGTTAAATATCGCTAGTCTGGCTTTAAATATAAAAAAAGTGTTCATTTCCCATTGTGAGGAACACCGCATGTATATATTTTTCGTGGTATTGACAATAATTTGTCCTGGCTTGAGTAATATCTTTTTCTTGATTATAAATACCTGCAATCGCAATCTTCTAACGGCAAAACAATAACATTCAATGGGCCTGTTACATGCCTTGTGATTTGAGGCGCGCGATCGCGCACGCGCACCATAACGCGCCTGAAGAGGCACTGAGGTGCGTTTTGAACGCGCGCCTTATACTTTATGATCCCCTTAAAAATTTTGCTATGTCAAATTTTGACACGAATCCGCGAATTCATTCCCGTGAAGATTCGCCTGACAGGGCATTCGGGCGAATCTAAACGGATTCACGTAGATTTGAACGTAAAATTAAACATTACCGGTTGATTTGAGCCCCGTCCGCCGATCGTCAACACACGCTGTCGAAAACTGGGCTCTATATCATCTATCTATTGCCATGTGCCAGTCCGAGTCTATATGTAAGCTGATCTGTCGAGCGTTTTCATTGGCTCGTTCATGGCAGCCTGCCAATCGCTATCATTGAAACAAGTGTCAAGGGCCAACTTGATTGAAAACGAAATGGTGAAATGGCAACTGACACAGGGCCTAAAAACGTGGAAACAAATTAGAAAAACAGCCCTGTGTCAGTGGGAAAGGAGCCTGAGGGATAACTTTGCATTCCTTTTAACAATGCGGGCAATAAGGTGGTACTGGCCTTTTGCAAAGTGTGACAGAAACACAGCGATCAACTAAACAAAGTGTATAGATAGAGGCAAATAGTAGCCGACGTCAGTTACGGCAAAAATGAAACTAGTTACCTGGTGAAGCCAAACTTGGTTAGACACGTAACAGCGATGGACTTCGCGAGTGTTCAGAAATTTAAACTGATTCAGACATTCCAGATTTCTGAAGGCAAGTGAATGGATTGAATGATTGGAATGATGAATACGACGATGTAAAAATTGCCATGTGCCAGTCCTAGTCAGTTTTTTTAACAATTTGTGGTTTTTCAGAGTTTTATTTCTATTTTGCCAATATTGTTTTCAGCTTTTGGTTCATTAACTGATTGTGTTAATTTTAAATACAAAAAAAAAAAGAAGAAATTTAAAACAGTGTTTCTTGATTTTATTATCACCTCAATATCTTTCATAGCTAAACCAGTAAATATTAGTTCCCCCTGGATATCCTGAAACATTGCTGCGAGATGGATTCTCGGCCAGCACACATTTATTTCAATTAACACCTTAACGTTTCAAACACCGTATCACACGCCTTAACAAAAATTAGATGTGCATTTTAGGTGTGCTAACCACACACCTCGCACGATTTTAGGTGTGCTTTAATCACTCGCCAGGGCCCGTACAAATCACAAGGCCTGCTGTTATTATCTCAAAAGCGACCGTTAAACGATCGCACTGCCAATTGTGTATTCGCGGATTACTCACCGAGCAATCAGCTCCCATGGGGGTATACACAAACGGACGCCGGGTCATTACTTAATAGCTTTTTTGAAGCATCAAATACAGAGAAAACGCCTAAGTAATGCTTACTAAATCCCATTTTATTCAAATTGAGGTAAAGCCTCCCGGAAATGCTAAACACGAGTATATAGATCTGTTTACGATCTTTAACATAAGCATAACTTTTTCCCGATTTGAAATGCGGAAAGTGGGTTATTTTGTCATTAAAAGTGTGCAATTTTCATAGTTTGGCAGAAGTCACCATGTATTTCAAATGGAGAAATATGTATATTTTCAATCGCTAATTTTGCACGAACGGGATAAGCCTCCCGTAAGAACCATAGATTTTCCGATTCCCTATAGTAATAGCTACTCGCTCACATTTTTGGGTCATGTTTGGAAATGCGGAAGTTAGCATAAAAGGAGAAAATACAATATAGATAGAGAAATGACAGCCTGTTTTCAAAGTCCTGTAGCTCAGCACCAATAAGACATACAGCCATGACTCAAATATTGTGATAAGGGAAATTATTTCAAATAAATAAACATGACATATGCGCATAATTTTCACTTGGTGATTTTAATTTGTGGAGACTGCACATGCATGATGACACCTCACTTCCGAACATTTCTAATTTTAACAGAAAGGAGTCGCAGGATCAGAGAGCGGCATCGTACATTGAACATGAAAGAGACGCAGCCCAGCTGGACGGCTATTCAAAACACAAAAGCTCAGCGCTGGCCAGTCAGTCCTGGCTTGTGGAACAGTGCCTCCTTTCGATTTATAGCTCCATGGTCTAATCATGGGCTTGATCGAAACGTTTCTGGCTGTTCAGATGAGTATATAGCCTACAGTTTTTTTTAACTCGTGAACTTTGTTATTATCCATAGCATATCCGACAAAGATTGAAACAACTTTCTCACATAAGCACAGATAGATGGTCTGAAATCACTGTATGGGATTCCAACAGGATCAACCTCATTATCTAGGGCTGCCTTAGCCATTTTATCAGCTTCAGTATTACCTTTGATGTCAATGTGACTAGGTATACCCAACAAAACACAATATCAATCTGTTGATCAAATTTACAGTCATATAATTGTAGAATATTCCAGATGGTGGGATGAGTTGAATTTCCACTTTCAATTGCATTTGCGACAAAACACATCTGATAATATAATGGACAGTTATCAAGAGAAATAAAACGCTTACTGTGTGAGTTAGTGTGGTAGTTTAAGGGAACAAACTGTCCCGTCCAGGCTGGGTACTCTTCCACGTCCACTGTGACCACACTTATCTCATTGTATAGCTGATATCCCACAGATGTAAGGGTCTGAAACATACAAAATATAAACTGGTTATTAACCACTAAGGGGTGAGCTTTTAAAATTGATACATTTATAGCACACTCATATCTCTTATCCATGAAACTGTAGGGATCATTTGGCTGTTAGTGGGATTTATATGTATCCACCAGATTGATCCAGACCACAAAATTTTGCGCGAACAATCGTTCAGTTCACCTGGAGGTTACGCAAAACGAAATAAGCATGAACGTTTTTTCGTTCACAAAAAACTGAATCGTATGTTGCCATCGTCAAGTCAATTTATTAAATAAATTATCTTTTTCACTGCTGTCAAAATGCAACTATGAATATCAATACAGTGGAATAAATGCTGGAACACGACATCACAACATCTCGTCCATGGTGCATGGCAGGGAATATTCTGATAACTTACGTCATTCATTCGTTCACTTTCATTTATCTCTCAGACTTTTAATTCCGGGTTTGCGCAAAGGCCAACTGCACATGGTTTGGGCAAAAGCAGCATGTTTATCATGGTGGACATTTCAGTAAACATCATGTGTTGAGCAAGGCTCCATTGAAGTTTGTAGTTTTGTCCGTAATAAATATGGTATTTGATCAAGTGATCGTTGCGACTATTTTTAATTCACAGGTGTCAATAAGTTCCCAACCATGCATTGGCTTTCATTGATTCAAGGCAATAGTTGTCATATTATCTCAATTAAGCCAGATTATGGATGGAACATAAGAAGCGAGTCATTTTATCTCTCACAGCTGGAGACCAGTCGTCATAGAGACATGCCGAGTTAAGCCCTGCAGAAGAAGCTGTATTTTGTCGACATACACACATGTATGCCGAGTTAAGCCCTGTCAAAGAAGCTGTATTTCCCACCTAGTATAATCCATCCTGATCTACCTTTGTATTCTTTTTAATATGCTATTGTATATTCTAGATATTTTCATAATTTCAATGTACATCTGGGAGTGAATTGAACTTATACTTAACATGTATTTGCACAAAAAGAAATAAACAATAAAAAGCTAATAATTACTCAATGTCATTTTCCTAAAAAATCTCATGAAACTAACCAATACAGGGGCTCCAACAATTTTGGTACCATATCTTTTCATCTGGTATAAAATTTCCTCAGCCATAAAATTTGGACTTCTTCAATTAATAATTATGGTGTTCCATGAAAATGATATGTTTCTAAATTATTATTGACATAACAGTACACATTTTGTCAAACAAAAAGTTCTTCCTGAACCAGATCATGCTATTCAACAGTTTTTACAGTATATATGATGCACACAATCTGAAGAGCAAAATCTGATCCTAAATTCTCTCAAAATAGCGGATTGCATATCGAAAAATGAACCAATTAATTTGATTAGTTTAGAGTAAACAACCTACACTCTTTATCAAAGTTAATCAAAGTGTCCACTTCCAGTTGCACGTAAACTTATAAATCGATCATCCTACATTTTTTGGGGAATTGCAGCTTTCAATTATTTATAATAAATTTAATTACTCCCTTTTTTATTTATCACATCAAGTATCACATCCATTGATCTATTTATCAGTGAGTGAGTGAGTGAATAGAATTTAACGTCGCTTTCAACAATATTTCAGCTATATATCACAACGAACCAACTAAGCACCACCCAGCCCAGTTGTGTTCCTGCTACTTTAAAGAGGAAACCTTTGAAGCAGCATGGAACCAGACACCCTTCATTCACTCTATAAAACACTGAGGACAGCGCACAAGACACAGACAGGACGCTTACATGGTGCAATAAAGACAAGTGATATTTAGGCATCACATTATCAAATTCCTGTTGCTTCTCAGCAAAATGCATTGAAGCAACAGGAACCTGAATCCACCCAACCACCCGCGATCTATTTATCAGGGGAATTACTGCAATCATATTGGGCTCCAGTCATTTTGAGCCTTATATTTACATGTTTCTGACAAGTTAAGTACAGGTACTGCATTCTTATGAAGATTATTTTATACCTCCATATGTAATCTCAGAAAGATGAAGCAGCTTTTGACAACTCTCTCAGTGGGTGTGTGATACAGTAACTCTGTCAGTGGGTGTGTGATACAGTAACTGTCAGTGGGTGTGTGATACAGTAACGCTGTCGGTGGATGTGTGATAAAGTAACTCTGTCGGGTGTGTGATACAGTAACTCTGTCAGTGGGTGTGTGATACAGTAACTCTGTCAGTGGATGTGTGATACAGTAACTGTCAGAGGGTGTGTGATACAGTAACTCTGTCAGTGGGTGTGTGCTTCAGTAACTGTCAGTGGGTGTGTGATACAGTAACTCTGTCAGTGGGTGTGTGATACAGTAACTCTGTCAGTGGGTGTGTGATACAGTAACTCTGTCAGTGGGTGTGTGATACAGTAACTCTCAGTGGATGTGTGATACAGTAACTCTGTCAGTGGATGTGTGATACAGTAACTCTGTCAGTGGGTGTGTGATACAGTAGCTCTGTCAGTGGGTGTGTGATACAGTAACTGTCAGTGGGTGTGTGATACAGTAACTCTGTCAGTGGGTGTGTGATACAGTAACTCTCTCAGTGGGTGAGTGATACAGTAGCTCTGTCAGTGGGTGTGTGATACAGTAACTCTGTCAGTGGGTGTGTGATACAGTAACTCTGTCAGTGGGTGTGTGATACAGTAACTCTTGTCAGTGGGTGTGTTATACAGTAGCTCTGTCAGTGGGTGTGTGATACAGTAACTCTGTCAGTGGGTGTGTGATACAGTAACTCTTGTCAGTGGGTGTGTGATACAGTAGCTCTGTCAGTGGGTGTGTGATACAGTAACTGTCAGTGGGTGTGTGATACAGTAACTGTCAGTGGATGTGTGATACAGTAACTGTCAGTGGGTGGGTGATACAGTAACTCTGTCAGTGGGTGTGTGATACAGTAGCTCTGTCAGTGGGTGTGTGACACAGTAACTGTCAGTGGGTGTGTGATACAGCAACTGTCAGTGGATGTGTGATACAGTAACTCTGTCAGTGGGTGTGTGATACAGTAACTCGGTCAGTGGGTGTGTGATACAGTAACTCTGTCAGCGGGTGTGTGATACAGTAGTTCCTCTAACAATTCAATCATATTTGTCGACAAAGGTCAGTTGTTCTAATAACTTTTATCACCCTCTAAAATCATTAAAATGAGTAGAAACTTTGGATTATTTGCATGATTTTGGATCATTTTGTCTACTTCCTGTTCTAATAAATTTGATCACCCCCTGATTGCTTTGGTGGAAATTTCACTTCCTGTGGTTGAATTATTTTTGGAATTACATGTATCATAATAATTTTCATAACCATAGAAATTGAATGACAATATATGAAAGAATATTTCTACAAAAAGTACTTCTAATTTAAAAGAGCTTCAATTCTGATCAAAACTCTATTTCAAAATTCTTCCAGAAATTATCTGATGTTACTAACCGAACCTTACAATCAACCTGTACTGAAAATCTATACATACCACAATGCAGAACTGAGTACTTCAAGAGAAGCTTAAGCTATTCAAGAGCAGTACTCCGGAATAGTCTTTCACACGATACACACAAAGTGAAGTCTGTAAATTCTTTCAAGAAACATGTACATAATTTTGTAAATAGCAGAGCCTAACGTGCTAGCTTACTGTGACACAAAATTGCCTGTTTTACTGTTTTGTATCTGTAGTTCTTTCGTTACAAATATATAGAAGTATGTGTGTGTGTGAGTGCATGTGAGTTATATGTTTGATAATATATAACTGTTGTGTTTATCTAGAGGGCCGCAAGGGAGAACAGTCTTCTGACTGATTGTGTAACCCTCGAAAATAAAGAATTTATTATATATTATTATAATCTGATTTTGAGTTCCAAGACTTTATTTTGACAATACTAATTTCATTCACATCAAGGGAGATCAATCTCCACATGATTTATAACTATGGAGATTTATCTCCCTTGATTCTCTCTCTCTCTTGTAAAAAGATACCTCAATTTCCTGCCTTCAGTTTAATTCTCCTAGCACATGAATGTTAAACATTGGATATTTAGAAACAAAACCCAATTTGATGGAAATTCCACACCAGCCCAACATACAAATAGTGATCTGTAGTGTATAGGCAAAGCCGGGGATTAAACAAAGAAGCATATACTGTCACCTGGTGAAAATCTTGTATCTGTGACAATCATCATATAAATTTTATGGATGGACAGAAGAAAGGATAGACAAATGGAATGGCAGAAAAGAATGAATTTTAACTCCATAATTTCTTACAGGATAATGAACTTAAATTACATTCCTTCTATTTCAGAGTAGTACTAACTTATAGTAATCTCTTAAACATCTGAGTTTTAACAACTGGATATATAATATTGCGTACATGTATAATGATGCTGCCCTATAATATACCAGCTATCAAATATGAGGGGAATACGTCCATGTGAGTACCAAAGATTGACTTCCCTTGATGTCACTGAAAATCCACATGATCTTTATATTCGGTTCAATGTGGTGAAGTAGATCTAATTTATTCTGAAAAACTTAATGTATGCAGTTAAGGTGGCTCCCAAAATAGGTTCTGAAAATTTGGTCACTGTATCTCAAGAGGTTTTGCCTAAAATGCAGTAACTTAACATACACAACTCATATGCAGCTGTGAAGCAGGATATAGAAACAGGATTTAGATCTGGAGAAGTAAAGATATTTTCCTGAGATTCAATTCATGCTCAAATAAAATTTCAAAATTGCTATGCTCAGCTTCCTATTGTATTCACTGATACCCCAACACATGATTCATATCCTGAACTTGGTTAGCGTTCAACCTGTTCTGATCTTTGGCTTAATGCAAAATAATATATCAACGTCGAGTAGTTTAATATTGTAAACAAAGTTTTATCGAATACAGCCATTTCTACTCATAAACCGTCCAATTTACTTGTTTACAATGTCCCAAAAATGTTCAACAAATTCGACTGCATAATTGCTGTATTTTTCTAATTACATGATATGCCAGTATATCTGTATCCACAACATTCGAACATGGTACTTCTCCCATTATGCTAGATAAAACACCCCTGCCATCATACATGTCATACACTTAATATGTAACCTTGTACCAGAACATCATTCGGGCAATTCCAGCGTGACTCAGGTTACATTCAGAGCCCCAAGAGCAAATTCAATTTGCTCAGATTTTCATATAAATGACATGTAATAACCCACATCCAGCAGTTATTTACTTCAGGGCAAGACATATACAACCAGTCGATTGTCTAAGTTCAAATTGTAACTTTTATGTACAAAAGCAAGAGCGTGACTCAGTTTACGAAAAAAAGACATGACCTCCAAACCACTATAGTTCAAATGAGATTTCTCTTAAAATTAATTATGTGAGAGAATTCACCAAATTTTCATTAAACAAAGTACATCCATAGCAAAATATATGTGCAATATTGAACCTTATATATAATAGTAACAGGGAGATAATTAAAGAAGATCGCGTGACTCAGGTTACTGTGACTCAGGTTACAGTTTGTCCGGGGCTAAATGTTGATGCAAAACATTTCTCAAAACAGAATGTGCAACACTAGTAATATATGAACAAAGCTATAGGATAATTCTGAATGTATCTGGATAGAATACGCTGGTTTTTATCATGTTTGGTTACAAAAAAAATGACAGGACTCCCAGACCACTATCACCGACTATATAGTTCAAATGAGATTTCTCTTCAAATTAATTATGCAAGAGAATTCATCAAACATTGATTGAACAAAGTACATCCATAGCAAAATATCTGTGCAATATTGAAGTTAATACATGTATAATGGCCACAGGGAGATAATTAATGAAGATAGCGTGACTCAGGTTACCGTGATTCAGGTTATAGTTTATCCGAATCTAATCGTTGACTCAAAACTTTATTGAATACAGAGTATATGCAACGCTAATAATATATGAACGATGCTGTATGATAATAATAATTCTAAATGTGGTTGGATAGAATACACAGCTTTTTATCATGTTATATGTTCATTATTACCTCCCCATCACTGCAGTATCATGGTGCAGTACTTGGTACACATTATGTGTAGTATTTTAGATGTCAGATAGGACTCGATCAGTAAAGACCAATTCAAAAGAAAGAAGTCAATGTGATGTATGTGCTGGTCGATATACATGTACATACTCAAGAAGAACTTATATGCAAGCACATACATGTATTGCACCCAAAAGAATGCAAATAGCAAACATCACCCAAACTAATACCAGTTCTTGAGATGATTGTGCTGTACATTGTATATTGAATCTACTGTCTCCATTATCAATTAGTGTACACATGTAATTTATATCATGTTCCGAAGATAAATGTACATGACCACACAGAAAATTGTTCAGCAATTTAAGTCTTAATGTCCAAGGTGTAGTGGTACCAAACAAAACAAAATCCCAAATTAGCAGATCATGCACAAATGTGTATAGTCGTACTTGAAGGTCAAAAGAATCGCAATATAACTGATCAAAATTCCAACCCAAGTGTTCATGATCAATACAAATGTAGTAGGTCAACATAAAGCTGTAAAGTTGCAGTTATTTTCCTTACATTACATTCATCGAAATGCACATCACACATGACTCAGGTTACACGTGACTCAGGTTACAATTTTTCAGGTACTAGGATTTTTTCCTATTCGATGTATATGAGCTGCTTTACCAGAAATGACTAAGGCATAAGTAAGACAAAGAAATTATGAAATATTTCTCTGATGCTGCTCAGGGATTTTTATCAGTTTAGAAACCAATCATTTTTCGTGACTCAGGTTACATCATGCAAAATGGACTAAAGGGAATTTCAGCCCCCTGCATTTTCTGGTTAAAGTACACAATTAGTACAATGTATTGAGGAGAAAAGATAAAGATTTATCCAGTAAATTAAGAGTAGCCATGATGACAAATCCATGCTATGATGAACAGAGAATTTTAAGCTATTTTGCACGACATTTCATCAGACAAATAGAAGTCTAGTAGTGGAATAAAAACCCAAACAAAATATTATTTCCTGTAACTTAGGAATATAAACTAAGTTATAGGAAAAGAATTAGTGACATACCAGTAAGTTTATTTTTTACTGATCATGTCCATGTTTACACGGAATTGCTCATTCCACAAAACCTAAATCTTGAAAGTCATTATCAACCTACCAAATACCAAGATATTTAATTTTCCGATGTAAATATGTTTGAGCATTTGATTCTGAATCAATCGTTAGCTTTGATGTGGTGTTGTTGATATTAGTTAACAGTCATTCAATACCAGATTCAATAACTCAATGAATGTTTGTTTCGTTTTGTCTGCCAAATCCCCCTAATGTGCTGCAGTTGATTAACTCTACTTAATTAAAGTTGTTGCAACCAGGCTTTTAGCTAGGATTTGAAAACGGTGTCTCAATTCCACTTTTTCCTGACAACCAACAGGGTGACTCACTCTCTAACATGTTAAATTTCCAAATTTTAGGGCATGTAGGGAGGCTCATTTCAAAATAGAGACTCACGTCTAGCTAAAAGCCTGGTTGCGACACAGAATATGTCTGATAATCCTCCACTTTTATTCTCTGCTGAAAGTTACATGGTTTGGTGAAGACCCACTGTTCAGAGAATATCAGGGCATTTTTTTCGCCTTGTAGAAGTGATTGAAGGCAGGGAGGTTCAACAGAAGGGGAGACAACCCAGTTTGAAAGTTGCTGTATCCATATTAATGGGACAAATATATGTATGCACATGATGGGCTGTACTTTTATGGGTTAATTGCATTCATGGTTGCATTGTGGCAGCTGGTAGAATTTTGGTTCCAGATAAGTGTAAATTAATCAAAACTTGCAGAAACCATTATGTTATTATGAAGTAAAAATCTCAAATCAACTGAGATATTAAAGGAGACGTCTGCAGTTTTTAAAAGAAAATGGCAAATTCGTACTCTGCAACATTTCAGCTTTGAAATATTATTTTATTCATCACTTCAAGTTGTCAGAAATCAAAGTTTCCATTTACCGGTCCCAGTCAAGGCCTGCTCTAGACTTTTAATTGGGCACCCATACGCAGCGCAGAGTGTGGTAAGTTTCAGTGAAATAGGCTGCGATGCGGGACTGTCGAAGCTCGGGAGTTCTGGGAGTATCAAATGGTCTAAATACAGCCTGACAACTTGATATTTAGCGATATTACTTGCATTACAATTGTTGGGTTTTTTTGGGGTTTTTTTGGGGTGCCCAAACTCATGGCGCCCAATCCAGTTGTAACAGGCTCAAAAACGGCCTGGATCAGACCCTGCCAGTGCTACAATGTAGTTGGAAGGTTTTCAGAGGTTATTCTCGTGTAATTTTCAAGATGAAGATCTGTGTCTGATGCCAAGTGCCATTGGCATAGTTTTTTCTGTTAATAGGTGCTTCCATCTGCATGTTGAAAGTATTGAGGTCAACAAGACTAGTGAGGGTGCTATTTTGGACACATCAGAATCATTGCCATTAGTTTTTCAACTGCAGCTACAATTGATCAGATTAGTCAGAAACTAATTATTATTATACTGTTTATTTCATTGGCATATGTTATGTAGTTTTTATGGTGAACAATCAGAGGATATTTCAGGTACCCCCATGATGCCAAACAAACCAGCAAATGCCATTGACAATGCATGGAGGGCAGGGACACTTGTTTCAAATTCCCTGTGTATTTGCCATGCAAAGCCGGCCAATTACCAAAGTGGATACATAGAACTGAAAAAGAGCATCTCCTTGATAGTTGCAAGGTATTTTATACACATTTGGTGCATTTATGCTCTCAGAAAATTGAATCCTCCACCAAATTTTAGATGAAAAATAGCTGATTTTTGTTTAAAGTTGATTATTTGACTGACAGAAGAAAAAAAAAATCGTCAAGATAGCTGAAACCTTAAATACTGATGTGTTTTGACTTCCTTTTCAAATATATGCAATATTGTTCATATCCATGAATGCTACATGCATAATGGTACAAGTGTCTAAAATAAAACCCATACAGAAACTGTGTTAGTCTAGGGTTCTTACCCCTGTAGACAGTGGACGGATATTCCATGACTTTCCACGACTAACACATATGTTATCTAGGACACATATCCGAATATCGCATGGACAATTTTGGTGGATATTGCTTTCTCATGAATGTCAGATCTGGTTCCTGGATCAGAAGCAATTTAGACTTGACTGACCAGATTTTATTAAAAAAAAATGAATAGAAATGAAACGAAAGATCTGCTATTCTAACCAATGAGGTCAGACTTCATGAAAAAAACATGGACCTGACAGAGATGTTTTGAGCTCAATGAAAAACCTTTCCAAGCTCAATAAAATTCCATCAGACCAGACAAAAAATTCCATGACTTGTCACGCTTGGAAAGTAAATCTTAAAATTTCAGGATTTTCCATGACTGAAGAGAACCCTGCTGATTTATCATGTGAACCTGCCATCTTGACTTTATTTCAAGAATTTTTGAGTCTACATCATGTGACATACATGTATATTGGGGAATTGCAAAACTGGTGCAAACAGCCACCATTGGCACTGACTGGGTTCCCTAAACTCTACAGCTTTCACTTCTTTTAGCATGCCTATCTTCTTCCTGCTAATGCTGCATACATGTATTTGAGCTAGTGTCCTGTAGAATCCTCCTTATTTATCTTGGTGGCATGTTTCTCACATTTGTATTGTAACTGTTATATGCACATGTATCTCACTGAGTGCTGTTATATACGGAATATTCAGTTATATTTCTGTTTGAAGATAAATGTACATGGGTGACTGCAGGATGGGGGTGGTGATAGATCAGCTTGTAGTGGACTGGGTGTAATTGATTCAGCCTCTTCAATTGAAGTTTCATTATTAATTTGAAAATGCTGAGAACAAGCTTAAATGCAGCAGATAAAGGGGGATAACTCGATAGGATGTCCTTCAGAGCACCAAGATTGATCTCCCATTATGTGATGTACCATCCACAGAGATTATCCAAAGGTTATGGATTTGATAACCAGAAACTGTATAATAAATTTAGCCTATGCAATCATAATATTAATCGTTCATACATTAATTTCTCATAGAAATATTGTAATCATCTCAATTCAACATCTCAAAATAAATAGATTTTCTCAATTCTGGGCTTTTGTGATTTGTGTAGATTTTGCCCAAAGAAATTTGTTTCCTTAATACATTGCATACATGTCACTGAGAAGACAATTTCCTCTGCTATTCAGGGGACATATGTTTGCAAACAAATCTATAGAAGAACAAGTTATTTGAGTTTGTGTAAGTCACAATTATGCATGCTGTTATAGGTTTATATTTGATTGCCTTTCATGAACTGACGAAAGGTAACGTCATGGACCAGAATGTCCACTACCGATAATCGCCCATTGTTTTATCTGAGAGACACAGCAAACACTCTGATAAGTCAATCATCCTTTTCACATTCAATCCTCCCCAATTTTGGCCTATTCGTCATGTAAGAAAAACACAACAGGTGACTACATGTAGGGAACCATGTTAAACCTGGAAAAGCTACACGACAAGCTGTATTGCACATGGTGTTCCCGGTTTGAAGATCCTTACATGACGAATTTCCCCTAACTTCCTGTTATCATGGTTATAATGTAGGAACAAGCGTTCTGAGAACCCCAACATCTCGCCTTGCGGGGTCATCCGCCAAAGGTGCAGCAGTATTGAAAGCATACATGTAGAGCAAACAATAAGGTCTGGAATAGGTGATGTGGTACAGACAATGTCTGGAATAGATTATCTGGTACAGACAATAACATCAGTCCCATGAAGGATTACTGGCAAAAGTTAATCCCATGTAGGATGGATAGGTCAGTGCTGTCGGATTACTGGTACATAGGGCAGTCCAGTGTGAGATTACTGCTGGATAGTTCAGTCCCATGTGAGATTACTGCTGGATAGGCCAGTCCTGTGTAGGATTACTGCTGGGTGGATCAGTCCCATGTTATTACTGATGGATAGTCCCCTGTGGGATTACTGCTGGATAATCCAGTCCCAAGTGGGATTACTGCTGGATAGGCCAGTCCTGTCTGGGATTACTGCTGGATAGATGAGTCTCGTAGGGATTAATGCTGGATAGGACAGTCCCGTGTGGGATTACTGCTGCATAGGCAGTCCCGTGTGGGATTACTGCTGCATACGGCAATCCTGTGTGGGATTATGGCTGAGGAGGCCAGTCCTGTGTGGGATTACTGCTGGATAGGCTAAACCTGTGTGAGATTACAGCGGAATAGGTCAGTCCCATGTAAAATTATGGCTGGATAGGTCAGTGCCATGTGGGATTACTGCTGCAAATTGCAATCCAGTGTCATATTACATCTGGATAGGTCAGTCCCATGAGAGATTACTGCTGCATAAGCCAGTCCCGTGTGGAATTACTGCTGGATAGGCCAATCCCATGTGGGATTACTGCATGATAGGCCAGTCCAGTCTGGGATTACTGCTGGATAGGTCAGTCCCGTGTGCCATTACTGCTGGATAGGCCAGTGCCATTGGGATTACTGCTGGATAGGTCAGTCCTGTGTGAGATTACTGCTGAATAGGCCAGTCCCAAATGGGATTACTGCTGGATAGACTAGTTCGGTCTGGGATTACTGCTGGATAGTTGATTTCCGTTTGGGATTACAGCTGGATAGGTCAGTCCCGTATGGCAATACTGCTGGATAGGCCAATGCCATTTTGGATTACTGCTGGATAGGTCAGTCCCGTGTGGGATTACTGCGGGAGAGCTGTGACCTAGGACGAACTGTAAGAAACATGTGAACCAAGTTTCATAATCATTCAATGACAGCTGACAACTGCAGCAAACTGTGGTGTACAGATGTACATGTGCACTTCAGCTAAATCCAAAACTCAATCATTTGCCATAATTTGGAGAAAAATTAATATTTCATCTCAAAAATAGCACAAGTAAATCCTCCAATCATAAGAAACATGTGTACCAAGTTTCGTAATCATCCAATGATAGCTGACAACTGCAGCAAACTTATCATGTACATGTATACGTATACATGTAGAGGCCTACATATACAATTTACCTAAACAGAAAACTCATTCATTTGCCATAATTTGGAGAAAAATTAATATTTCTTGTCAAAAATAGCACAGATACATCCTCTAATCATAAGAAACATGTGTACCAAGTTTCATAATCATCCAATGACAGCTGACAACTGGTGCAAACTTACCATGTAGATGTATATGTATACATGTAGAGGCCTACATGTACAATTTACCTAAACAGAAAACTCATTCATTTGCCATAATTTTGAGAAAAATTAATATTTCTTCTCAAAAATGGCACAGATACATCCTCTTATCATAAGAAACATGTGTACCAAGTTTCATAATCATCCAATGACAGCTGACAACTGGAGCAAACTTACCATGTACATGTATATGTACAATTTACCTAAACCGAAACTCATTCATTTGTCATAATTTGGAGAAAAATGTATATTTCTTCTCAAAAATAGCACAGGTACATCCTCTAATCATAAGAAACATGTGTACCAAGTTTCATAATCATCCAATGACAGCTGACAACTGGAGCAAACTTACCATGTACATGTATATGTACAATTTACCTAAACATAAAACTATTCATTTGTCATAAGTTGGAGAAAAATTGATGTTTCTTCTCAAAAATAGCACAGGTACATCCTCTAATCATAAGAAACATGTGTACCCAGTTTCATAATCATCCAATGACAGCTGACAACTGGAGCAAAGTTACCATGTAGATGTATATGTATACATGTAGAGGCCTACATGTACAATTTACCTAAACAGAAAACTCATTCATTGCCATAATTTTGAGAAAAATTAATATTTGTTCTCAAAAATAGCACAGGTACATCCTCTTATCATAAGAAACATGTGTACCAAGTTTCATAATCATCCAATGACAGCTGACAACTGGAGCAAACTTACCATGGACATGTATATGTACAATTTACCTAAACAAAAAGCTCTTCATTTGTCATAATTTGGAGAAAAAGTAATATTTCTTGTCAAAAATAGCACAGGTACATCCTCTAATCATAAGAAACATGTGTATCAAGTTTCATAATCATCCAATGACAGCGGACAACTGGAGCAAAGTTACCATGTAGATGTATATGTATACATGTAGAGGCCTACATGTACAATTTACCTAAACAGAAAA
>JAVTVY010007772.1:0-44176 GCA_036873755.1 Hanleya hanleyi
TTTTTATTATGGAATTAGTATCATGAACGTGTGATTTTGCATCAGCAAGAAATAAAAACACGGAGATTCGAAACGAAGAAAACTGACATTCTGATGGCGCAAAAAAACGGAAGCAAGCGATATCAAGGGGACACAACTCCCAACATACAAAGCCTGAATTCATCCAATCAAATGCGGATCAATTCTACAGCGCGGGACAGCACGCACACGGAAGTGGATGGAAATCAGTGTGAATGCAGTGATTTCTCATCTCCGGATCCTCCGGACCGCAGGTTCGATATGCAAAACGGCTCAAAAGCGAAAATTGACTCTGAACATAAAAACATTCCAGAAGTGGTCATTTGACGATGACTTTAGAAAAGTTTTGTTTTACTTTCTACACATTTCACATTTTATTTTTTTCAACACTGTCCCTTTCATGCCTGGGTGCTTCTTGCTGAATTTCTGACGAATAAGTTGCACATGTTACATCGCAGTTTGAGAATATTGCCGTCAGCTTTTTTCAGACGAAAATCCTTTATCGAACTCAATTTCAAAACTTGAAAAACTCAATTTTTTTTGCGCGCCGAAGTACGATAAAACTCAATTTTTCAACTTTTTAGTCGTGTAGTAGATATAAAACTCAATTTTTTATTATTTTAGTAGTACACTCCAAACAATCTTTTATTTGATCGCTTTTTCATCGCAGAGAAAAATACAAATGTTAAAAATGGCATAATAATAAACATGAATGTCCATTTTGTTATGCATGTACTTCAGAGTGAGGTATGGAGGTTCACACAAATAAACTACTGAAGTGTAATTGCTAAAAGTAAATCCCATGCAACACATGCGGATATATGGAATGGACTGATAAATTACATGAACCAAAACTGACTGAACGGATTGATCATTGAGTCCAAGATCAATAAATATATGAATATCCATGATATGTTAACAAGTGCAAGGTGGTTTCCCTCTACGCAACTGCTATCCATACAATTCCTTCTGCGTTCATTCGTATATTTAATTGATTGTAATTCTTCGGGACCGTAACTCGTCGGTGTGTACCTTCCTTTCGTCGAACTGTCAAACGATTGTCACGTTGCCTTGGTAGGGTCAAGGTTGTTTATTAGCCAATCACGGCGCTACAGAGGGCGCTGGTCGGGAGCCCGCGAAAGAGTGCGCTACTTCACACTATTCCTGGTTTCCGAATGCAACAAGGGAGACAACTATTTATTGATGCAGTATCTCTGTCGAAGGAAAATGGCTGCCAATCGCTGTCGAAAGATGTTAAATAAAAATGGAAAGGTAATGATCGAATCTTTTACCCCAAAATTGTTGATGTCTTTCGTTATGATTCCAACAACGATCCTGGTTTACGTAAGGTATTCAGACATGATGTCTTTATATCGCCCTGTCTCTGCAATTGACCGCCACGTCGGCCAAAAAAAATTCTTGCCGGCAGACGCAAATTATATATTTCTTCCGACTATTTTTTCACAGAAACTCAATTTTTTTTTCACAGAAACTCAATTTTTTTTTCACAGAAACTCAATTTTTTAGCGCGCCTTCGGCGCGCAAACTATCAACCCCAGAAAATACTCAATTTCCGAGAAAAAAACTCAATTAAAAAAATTCCAAAAACTCAATTTGTAATCGTTTTTCATCGGGGTTACCCCGATGAAAAACTGTCTGAAAAAAACCCTGAGGACTCTCAAAACAATTTTGTATTTTATTGTAATAATATATATATAATAATATATAATACACATTTTCTTCATTTCCAGAAAATAATTTGGCTAACCTGTTTACGTAACCAATGGGTTACGCAACCTAGTCCTACGTATAACCGAACAATAGGTTACGTGAACATCGTGACCCAGAACTATTTTTGGGTTACACAAATTTTTGAAATTTCGAGGCCTGCAATTGTAGGAATTGCATACTAGGACTGATACCATATATATATATATATATATTCACTTTCCCCATTCAAAATATTGACTGATCCGTGCCGTCTATACTGAATTGACAGACGAAGTAAAAATGATCGCTTTGGCAATGTCTTGGTACAAGTATCGTGTATGCCAAGTTTCAAAACATTCGGTTCAGCCGTTGATTTTTGCAAATCAAAAAGGCTTTCAAATATGTGGAAATCCAAGCAAATTTCAAGGATTTAATCATAACGCAAAGATCTACGCTCTTCAGTCTCCCTTCTCGCTTATTTTGCTGAGCAAAATGGAAAATTTATATCTCATTCAAAGTTAATTTTCAATGAATTTGGTATCAGATCTAACACCTTGATCTGTGAAACTATGAAATGGGGTTGAAGGCTTTATCGAACATTTCAAGAGGTATAATGACACTTTTCACTAATCAAATTAAGGCCTGTGACAGTCTTGATATTCGATAAGAATAATTAAGTTTCTGCATTTACGTGTGTTATGTCATCTGCATTCTAAATACCTTGGCACTCTTTCCCACGCAGCAAGTCAATACCAAGACATGGTTTGCTCCTTCTATATAAATGATTAACTATTTCATTCTTAGGAAATATCATCTCATCTGACATGTTTGGCCAAGCCTTTTCGAAGGTTGCTGATTTTATTAATTTCTTTAAAAAAATCAAATTCTACAAATAAGAAACATTTCAGTATCTTTGAATATCTCTTCATACTCACTTCGCGGATGTTTGTCACTAAGTCATTCCGAAGGTGATTTAAGTGAGAAATTTCAGGTCTAGTTCACTAAACAAGGTCTGTGTGTAAGAGAATAATGTCGAATTCTCGTTATTATCTTTTATTGACTGCCAAGTTAAAATCAATATGAAAGGTATCTAATTATTAAAATCAAACTCAAAACCCCTCCAGGAAATCAAAGCCCTAGCTTTTGAGAACGAGGTCAAATAGATGGCATTTATGGTCAGTATCTGCTAATATATGACATAATTCCATTCGTAAAACTGATTGACAAAGTAACGTACATTGTGAAGTGTAGAACCAGTAAATTCTAGCAGAAATGGGCTCTGGCTTGAGAGAATGATGTCAAATGCAATATGTTTCTCCCATTGTCTGCTGATACAAATAAATATTGAATTTACAGGAGTGATTAATGCTAATCTAAAGGGATTCTATGTGCCGAAGAGGATGGGAACATCAATACCAGCGAAGCAAGGCCCTGGCATGCGAGAATGATGATAGAGAGACTGTGCTCCGAACGAGGATCATTCAAAATAGTTATGTGCCAAATTTCATGCTTGTAACTGAAAATGTACAATATAACTGCACAACTATGATGTATTGTTCGTGAACAGGGTTGTCTAACTCATTAAATACTAAATAGTCATTATCTGCATAAAGTCAGTTTTGAGTATTATCAATGATTCGGTATAGCTAAGACAGTAAGTGCAACTCCAGGGATTGGCAGGTCATTGTTTCCATTCCCAGAGAGGGTTAAATTATTCTTCCTTTCAAAACATATTTCCATATATGCGAATTGCTTGGGGGCTAAAGTTAAACATCATACCAAGTTGTCATTTCCATGAGTTAAACATCTTTATTCGGCGAAAGTTTTAAGAGAATTAAAGTCTGAACGGAAACCAACAAAGCAATAATTCATAGAGTCGTCTATGAACTATATGTATACCGGTACTAGTTGCACCGCTGACAACATGGACAAGGCTGTGGTTTATCGTCCTTGGTATACAAGCAATTTCGAGGATATTGTAACGTGTATACTGTTCAGTGAAACTGACTAGAACTGAATGAAGTGGGTTGAATGGTAGGCCAGAATTGAAATAGTTTTGGTGACATACATGTATTAACATATTAATTTTTAGTATATTTTGGCCGGTGAAAAAAAGGTACTGAAATGTTGCATGCCGAAATTTCATACTCTTCACCTTGTACCAAAATGCCTCGCATGAATTCCTGTGTTCCTAGCATTCAATAAGTCTACATGTGATACAGGGACATAAATAGCCAGGGAGGGGAATAGTAGCTCAACTTGCCACGCTGCAAAAACTTGTGGGATGGGGCACGCCACTGAATGTCAAACCAAAATTTAGGTTGTCGATGGATGGGACAGACAAGCAAATCATCATATATCGTCATGGATTCTGTAGATAATTGGGATTGTAAGCATGTCAGTAAATGGCTAAGTCTTGAAGTTGCATGTATCAAATGTGTGTATAACAACAACAACAACTGAAAATATGATGATTATTATTATTTTTACTGTACATGGCTTATGGCTCTAAGGCATAACGCTTAATCATTAAATATTATGTAATTATTAGTTTAACACTAACAGCAAGAATCTGCAACGGGGAATTCACTGTGGCTACACAATTTTTGGGTTTTTCTCTTGTTTTTCGTTTTTGGTGTTGAAATTCCCCAGGCAACAGATTTGATTTGGCATTGGACATGCCCCAAAGAAACACGTTGCTCTTGTTGTGCTGGAATAAGGATAGTTCACACCCGTGATATCAGTGATCCTTGCATGCCCACTGCAGTGAAAGACGACGGTACGATCAACAAGACATCACAATGCCTGAGCATCCACACATTGGCATTGATATGACATAACTGTGCCTTTATGATGCTACGTCACGTCATTACCCTATAAAACAGTAGCGACGCCTAGTGGGATGAACTATCCCCATTATGATCTGGCTAAAATATTGATAATGATGATGATTTCTGGCCAAAATATTTATCTCAGGTTTGGTCAAGGTAATCCAATGTCGAGTTTTTGTCAGCCTTTGATGAAGTTAGTTCAGACACACAGAATAGTCTGGATTATCTTTTTATTAAAATTAATGTTGTACATTGAGAGTTGAACAACATTTGTACATCATTTGCGGTCCTATTGAACAGGAACATACTTCATATCAAAATAAGTACAAGTCTTGCAACATCCTGTTGTATGTAATATATAAGTTACAAATATTTGCCATCTAAACCAGATAAGAGCTGCATAAATGAGGTATAAAATAAAGTATTGACTTACAGATAATAGTACATCATAGATACCAGGTATCCAAATTGTCCCCCATAGAACAGCTTGTGAAAGACTGCAGATCTCTACATCACTATGTACATCTGCTCCCTCACGATGAACTAATCGACTTTTAGACACCTGGAAAATTGTCACATTGAAAAGAATTAGGATGTGGATATTTCAATTAACTTGAGGCAATGAACATGATAAAGAATGCAGGAAAGAAGCAATCCGAGATTGCTTAATTGTATGCCCCCCATCTGCTTTAGACCGACACAGTCAGGTCATTGTTCTGTTCTGTATTGGTCAGTGGAGGCCTAATTTGGATAATTATAAAAATTCTATTTCAGTCACTTTTTTCACCATGCCTCGGATAACACATCTTCCAAGTTTCAAGTTGATCGATCAACAAGTGATAATAATATGATGTTTTGATGCAAGATGGTCGCCGGCGCTTTCGCCCGGACGAACAGACTGACAAAGCGCTTTACTTTGCACAACTACAAGGCACTGACCTCATATCATACAAATTTCATGCTTGTCCATACAATATGGACCGAGAGCCAGCCTCGACAAATATATATTTCATTCACCAAAGTTTGGGGAACGAAGGGCCATAACTCTTGAAAATATATCTGAAATGCAGAGAAACTTAATGCTGCACAACTATGGGGCATTGACCACATATCATGCAAATTTCATACTTGTCCATTTATTCTCAGCCATGTGGTTCTCGGGTGTGAGAAGGAATAGGATCCAATGTCGTGATATGGATGAAATATAGTTCCAATTCACAAAGATTTCAAGAACAAAGGACCATAACTCTATGCGAAACACGGAGAAACTTCATGCTGCACAACTAAAGGGCACTCACTACATATCATGCAAATTTCATAATTGTCCATACATTATATTAACCAAGATCCATCCCAGCCCGTACCAAACAGTCTCATATAATCTGACGTGTTTCTAGTATGATTTTGTTGAGAAACTCTCCTCAACTAGTAAGACACATATGAGACGAGGCAAGGTTTCACTTTTCTCACTTAAATCTCGTGAGAAAATGAAATCATACGAGGAACTATGTGAGAAAATATATCTTGTGAGGTTTTCTATTCTGACCAGAAGAAATATATAGTGAGTCCCTTTTTTATGAGAGATCATATGAGTTTCAGGACTTTAACAAAATCTGAAGAGAAAATGTTCAATATGAACCGAGTCCAAATTCTCACAAGAGATCTCTTGTGAGATTATAGTCTTGGTATCCCTTTACTGACTGGAATCCTTTGTGTAAGTTTTGGAGGGAAAATTGAACAAGGAGGAAAATACTGTCACACAAGGGGATATGGTTGGTGTGTCCTCACTCAGGGACTTACAAGTTTTAGATGGTTTACTGGTGAAATACATATGCTATAGTATTGAGAAAAGGAACAGTTATTGAGGTAGGTTTATTGGGATCATAGGGATATTTCAGAAACTATGTTTACTGGCTATTATCCTGCAAGTTTGAAAAGATCACACTGGACACCAACAACATGTTCTCTGAAATTTTGTGAAGAATTCAATGAATCATCTTGAAATTAGGAACTGAGTTCCCTGGTAGGGATGGCATATGCCGGTTATTCAAATGGGATACACCATGCCCAGTTTGGTGTTCTGATCTGGATGGCTTAGAGTTCCAGTTAGGCCATTCCCCCCATGCTGCTGCATGGTATGGCATAAGCTATCCTTTGTCTGCCGAGTTCCAAACTGTATGGCATGGAGTTCCTATGTGAGTTCCAACACGGCGCACCATGCCACTCTGTTTGGAATGCCTTATGCCAGTTCCTAGTATGCTCCAATTTCAAGAAGCTCCCTAAACAGGTTTTACTCTTTGTTCCTGTATGTATTTAAAGATTTTAAACTTATAACAAATTGAGGCTCATGTGTACCAAGTTTACATGTCCTGTACCATGCTTCACTAATTGTAGACAAAATTGAAGCATTGGAATGGTTCAATGGTTTAGCCATATTTTGTTGAAATAAGTGCTTGTGTCCTGAAATCTCACAAGAGATCTGATGTGAGGTTTTGACAAGAATTCTCAGGCTCCATGTAAGAATCTCATAAGAGGTCTCACAAGATTTAGGCAAGATTTCACAAATCTCACCTCATTTGCATGTTAAATTTCACGTAAGTTTCTGGCAAGTTTCTCAGTAGTTCTCACCTCAGATTCTTACGAGGAACTTGCGTGAAACACACAAGATTTTATGTGAGACAGTTTCGTACGGGTGACAAGTCCCAATTTGCAGAGATTTCAGGAACAAAGGGGCATAACTCTTGAAAATATACCCGAAACTCGGAAAAAACACTACGCTGCACAACTACGAGGCACTGGCCACCAAATATTAACAGAAATATTGCACAGACAAGACATTCGGATGGACGGACCAACTGATCGCTATATGCCCCCCTCTATTTAGAAGGGGGAGGGGGAGTAATAAATATATTTCTTATAAATGGATGTACCTAACATGACTTAAATACAGTTAAATAAAAGTATTTAATTCAACCTGGACTTGTACCTCTGATGCTGGGGCAAAGTCCTGTTCATCTTGACCAAATCCACCCATCCTGAATCCATCCTGACCAAATATCCTCCTGACCATCTCTTCTGGATCTACTGTGCTTTGGAAACCTTCAAATCCTGTGATGTCAGAAGAATCAGATTTGAGTGATAAAGTTCGTATTTCTCTCTTTAATTCTGGCAGGTAATATAAGTTCCACGAGTAGAATAGGCTCATGGGTGTGGTTAAAGATGTGATTCTTGGCAGTTACACCTTTCTGCCGAATAGGCCAGTGAATTTACCCTTCTTACAAATCTAAGTGACAAATATCTACATGTATGCCAGTGATTGAGAGTGCGAGAGAGAGAATTAAATGTAACATCGCATTCAGGTCAGTGATTGAATTAGTAGAGAAACTAGAGCTCAGTGAGTCCAATATCAAGTATTCAGTCCGGGCCAACTCCTAAATGAGTAACCTATCGCCCATTCTGGCAATTTGTTTCCAAATCAGGAAACGTATTTCCTGAACTGGACAATTTAAGTTTTGATTCATAAATTGCAAAAAACACAAACAGTATACCCAGTTGTGATCTAAATAGGCAAGTTTAGTGCTATTACATGATAGATAATAAAAAAATGTTCTTTGTGATTATAATTGGGCAAATAATACAAGAGTAAAATTTTGATCCAAATTTTCTCGGTTCGTGCACTGCTCTGCACAATGACCATCCACACAAAGATACCTTACTATGACCTTGTTATAGCACGATAAGTGTCTTGCTCGTTAGCCTTCGTTAGTCCGAGATATTTCAGTCTTAATACGATGGTTTCCTAAAATGGAAACCTTGGTTCGCCCAAATGCAAATGTTTCCTGAATTGGAAACTTTCAAAAAGTTTCCTAAATCAGTAACATTGGTTATGTTTCCAAAACAGGAAACATTTGTTATGTTTCCAAAACTGGAAACGTTTGTAATATTTCCTGAACAGGAAACATACATGTACACAGTAGAAACATTTCTCGAACTGGAACCAAGTTACAAACATATTTTCGGGAAAAAAAATATTCAGGAAAAACTCTAGTTGTTTCCTATAATCTGAATACATAAGCATCTGTTTACATTTGCAACTTTTCCTAAACCATCACAAATACGTTTTCTGAAAAATAATATTAAGGAAAATCTGCTGTCATCTAGACAACTAAACATTTGTTTCACATACAATGTACATTTATATTGCCCGCAAGGTTTCATAAAATGGAAACCTTGGTTTGCCCTATTGTGAATATTTCCTGAATTGGAGACAATCACATTTAAAAAGCTTTCTAAATCAGGAAAAAAATTCTGCATTCCTATAATGCTGAGTTCAATGAGCATCTGCACAAAGATAGCTTACTAAAATCTTGTTATGGCATGATAAAATGTCTAGTTTAGTAGCCTTCCTTAGTCTGAGATACATGTAGTCAAAGATACATGTACATGTATTCCAGTCTTAATTTGATGGTTTCCTACAATGGAAACCTTGGTTCATCCAAAATTGGAGACATTCATAAGGTTTCCTGAATCGAAAAAAGGAAACATTAACTTTCTCAAACTTGAACAATTACAAACATCATAGAAATAGACAAAGTTCTGAGCTATACTCCACATTAAACAGAGATTTTAACTTTCACGGTGGAGCCTTTATCAAGTGATCTGTTGCATCAAAATTGCTAGTAAATATAGAGATTGTCCAAATATTTATCCATTTCCCATGGATGACAATGTTATATAGCGATACGGTATTCACAATATTGTTTACAAATTACCAGGGAGGCTAGAGTCATGGAGAATGGCGCCATATTAAACATTGGACGGGTGACGTTAGGACGTTACATCATGGAGAACAGATGTTACGGCAAACAAAACAGCTTACTTTATGCCATAGAGGCCCTATCAACATACCAAACAATGATCATGATGGCATAATAACTTGAGCACAAATCAACGTGGAGCATACCTCAGAAGTTCTGTAATCTACGAACCCACATATGAGTCTAAGGCAGTATATCATTACAAACATGTTTCCTGAAAAATAATGCAAAGGAAAAAATCTATGTGTTTCTATTATCTGAACAGATAAACATTTGTTTTATACATGTATCTATATTTCACTGCCTGATGGTTTCCTAAGATGGAAACACTGGTTTGCCCTGATGTGAATGTTTCCTGAATTGGAGACATCCAAAAAGTTTCCTAAATCAGGACTAATATTTCTCAGTTCCTGCATTGCTTTGCTCAATGACCATCCACAAAAAGACAGATTATTACGACCTTGTTATGGGACAATAAGTGACTTGTTTTTTAGCCTTTGTCAGTCTAGGGTAGTCCAGTCTTCATACAATGGTTTACTACAATGGAAACCTTGAATTGTCCAAATGCAAATGTTTCCTGAATTGGAGACATAAAGTTTACGGGATCAGGACTGGTAATGTTACATTCAACTTCTAAAAATTGGAACCATTTATACAAACATACTTTCTGAAGAAATAATATTCATGAAAACTTTACATGTCAGTGTTTCCTAATTCAAATAACTAAACAGTAATTCACAAAATTTGCAACTTTTCTGAAACTTTGGCAAATTTAAGTTTTCATTCATAAATCCTATAAAAATACCAATGCTATCCTCAAATGGCATCTACATGTAAATTGCTCAAAGGTATAGGACCTACATGTATAACTAAATATAACTTACTTACAGGAAACTGAAGGTTGTAAAGTTTTGTTTCTCTGTAGCTTGAAATGTTCAGTTGGTGATAATCAGTATATCTCCAATCTATTCATGAGGTTAAAGACAAGTGTCCTTTCTTCATATAACGATGATAATTTAATACATGTGCATTTTACCACATGTGCTTATGTATACATGTACCAATACAACTCCATCAGGTTAATGTTTCCAAACTAGGAAGCATGTTTCCAAATTAGAAGAAATATTTCCAAATTAGGAAACACAATGTATAAATAAGGAAACATATTTGAACTCGAAACATTAGGCAAACTTAAGTTTAAATCAATGAAATGCAAAAACATCAACAATTTCAATGCCATCTAAACAGAAAAGTTTAGTACATGTACTAAATGTATGAAGATCTTGGTCAATTTTCTATGGTATTCCGAAGTATAGTTTAATCACTTTATCTCCATTAGACTGAACATTCTGGAATACTAGTTGTTTGAATTACAGTGATAAACTATCAAAGCTCCTCCTTTTCAGCAGTGGGATCATTTAACACCAGCTGTTCTATACATGTATCTCCAACATCCCAATTAGGGTATCATGCACATGTATTAAGGCCTTCATACATGTATACAAGATGGCCTTCCTTTGATACAATCATTGTCAATGAATGGTCTGTTAATTAATAAGTTAATAAATTAATTGGCCTGAACCCTGATCATTTTGTTAAAAACCATTGAAATAAAAACTACGCAATCTGTTTTTTTGTCATGAAAATATATGTGTTACCCTGCTCAGACAAATTGCCAAGGAGCATGTCATCTCTGGACTGGCAGAGACTTTTAATTTGGGGTGTCTGGATAAACACAGAATTCAAACCTGGTTGCCCATGCACTGGTTGGGCACTGTGTATGCCGCAATTAAATTCATGTAAATGCTTTAACAGTTACATAATGTCAGATGATAATAAACTGACAATCTGTCCTGTTGTTGAATGGATGCACAAATGGCATTGAAAAAAGGAATGGGTATAAAACATCATCAGTTGTCTGCTCAATGATTTTACATTAAACATGTTAGGCGTAAATTAAAAAAGTGTTTGTTTCGGGTAACGCGACCGACCCATCAAAATCGTGCCGACTGAAAAGTTTTTTTGACCATTAATCCATCATTTCACCTTCCGTTTTTTTCTTTTTTATAAATCGTTTCACCTTCCGTTTTGTATGCCCAGCAGTGTCCGACCGACCTCCGTCCGCGTGTTGTCTAACAAGAGCGGAAGCGAAGTACACGCATGCTTGTGAATTCGTTTCGGTAGCCATGATGTGTAATGTTGAAAGTTACCAGCTAGCCAAAAATTAGGGTTCCCGAAAGACGGCTCGGGTTTGCGGGGGGCACAGCATGGTGGTGTTGTGTATCACAGTTCGTGAGAAAAATGACATAATCACTAAAAACTCGCTCCAAGAATGCTTCCTGGAGTCGACGTGGGAGGAAGTGTTGGAGAAAATGTACGAGAAACCCCACGATAGCGTCACCGTAAGCGTGTCTGCCGGTAACAATGTTGGGAGCGAGTGGTTCCATCCAGTGTTTACTCAAACTGTCAAAACCACGTTGGAATTCGACAAAAGTATCAAGTTCGTCTGTTTTGCAGTTGAGATATTTTCAATGTTTGATCAAGTGTTGCTTATTGGTCTTGATGAGGAATTAAATTGAAATCACGAATGCTTATGAATCACTGTCTTGTGGCTAGTTTATAATTGCATTATTCAAATGACGTCCTCCAATTTACATGTATTCCCGACATGTATGTGTATCTCCCATTTACATGTACAAGTTACAAAAAAAAACAAAAAAAAAAACAAAAAAAACGACCGACCAACCCAACTTCCATGACAGAGGGTCCGTTACCCCAAACAAACACTTTTTTAATTTTGGCCTTAAAGGGATATTATATATGGATGATCTGAAATGACTACATGTACATGTATATGATATGTTGTTTGTTCATTCCTACTATGTACATGTACAATGTATATTTCTGGTTAGATTTTGTGGTAGATTGATCAGATTAAGGGCCAGCTGAGGTGCATGATTTGGGGTCATAACCCTGTGATAATTGGCCTATATGAGAATATCTGGAGAAGTACCAGTTCTGCAGTTCTGGGCCTTTCACAGATGTTTCTGGTCATCTCTTATAATGATCAGCTCTGTCCAGGTCACAATTAATGTTGGGTTAAGGCCTTCATACACTGAGCCAGGCCAGCTCCCTGTTAGACTGGTCCTTCTCTTCTCTCTGGCTAATTCTATTAACTCTTCTCTGCTTTTACTGGGATCTAATATCACAGACCTCAGCATGATGATACAGGCTTGACCAAACATAAATTTGTTGTTTAATGTAGGCTTACAACTGAAATGTAATTTATAGGCATTCTGGAGGGATTTACCAATTACAAAAAACGTGTTTCATGCATTTTTTTTTTACATGTACAGCAGTGTACATGAATCCACATTATTTCGGCATGCTACATTTCGGTATGTGACATTTCGGCAAGCAACATTTTGGCACAAAGTGAAGAGTATGACATCTTGACACGCACCTAATGGACCCATAATTTATGCTCTAAAACTTCGTAGAAGTTTGCTGTTTGTAATTGAACTAAACTAATATTGTTGACTACATGTATTCTATAAGGAATATCCAACTAGATAGGACAAGATCGCTGACTTTCAGATGGTACGACCGGCTCCAGGCCTCAAAACTCACACATTCTCTTATAGTTTGTCCTTAAATACATCATATCGACAGGTACGGATCCAGGCAATTTAATTTGATTAAACATTTCATATTTGAAACATCTATTCCATTGTGAAATTGACATGCGACATTCTGTCATGTAATTTACAAACAAACACATGTGTCAAAGCTCAACTGGAACAAAAATTACAGGTTCTGTACATGAAATTCATCAGACAGATTGTCATGCAATATCTGCCCGTTTTATACCGTCAGCGATCACGGCTACTCGAAGTGCTCAATGCAGGTGACGTGTGTTGATTTTCATTGTCGAAAGTGGAAGTTTGATGATGAAAATCTCATGATGGGAACATTTTTCCCCAGAATTTATTTTGGTATAAGAAGGGAAGTGTTTTGGACTTATAAAGATAAAATGATAATCAAAACAATATTTTTTTACCTGAGATCGGGTGTCGTGTCCTTAAAGATACTGAGCCCTCCTAAAGAAACTTTTACACATCCTCTAGAATTTGTCTTTATACAGCTAAAACTATGCCTTATAGCTGTGGTAATGTATATATTTTTTGAAAGCGCAGTTTCTAAGGATTCCAAATTTATAATTTGTTGTGGAGACTTTCAAATTAAAAAAAAAACAAAAATGAACCTTCATTTTTAAATGGCTATTTTCGAAAAAGTATTCAAATTATAGTAACTTACATCATCATTTCCTGCAGGAGACAACTCTAACAGGAAATCTGTGTCTCAGCTTTGGTCTACATGTAGTTCTTATTTTATTGACATTTAATTGAACTCCAAAGTTCAAAATTGTGAGTTGCTCGATTTTATAAAGAAATATTCAATTAAATGTCAATAAAATTAGAACTAGACCAAAATTGATAAAACTACTTGAAGACACCATTTTCCCATTTGAGTTGTTTTCTACAGCAAATGGTGAAGTAAATTATGATTTTTGAAAATAGCATTTAAAAAATTTGAATTAAATTTTAAATTAACTTTTAAAAAAATTCGAACATCTTCACAACCTACAGTTTTACAGTGAACAAATTTTTATATTTGCAATTCTTCAGAGATTTGCTCTTAAGAAATATATTACAATAGCTATGAGGCATACTTTTAGCTGTATAAAGACAAGTTCTAGAGGGTGTGTAAAAGTGTGTGTAGGAGGGGCTGGGCTCGAGTACCCTTAAATATATAACAGACCATGAACGGCGCTTTCTATTGCAACATCTTGTATTCGTTTTTGAACAAGTAGAGCGGAGTCTTTTTGGATTTAACTTTATATATTGTGGTTCGAAGTGATCAATTAAACTAAATTAAAATGCCATTTGACGCTATTATTGGGTCTTGAAATCAGGCACATTATCATACTTACATTACCAAATAAGCTTAGGAGTAACTGAAACATTGGATACAGACATTTCTGTATATATTTAATACAGTTAGCTGGGTCAATCCAATATGGCTGCTGAACCAATCAACCAACCAGAAAACCTAACAGTTTTCAAGCCTATCAAATGAAACTTGCACATAATCTATCAACTTAAATGGCCCTGTGAGGCTCTACGGGATTGACCTGGGATGTCGTTGTGTGGATTCCAGGTCATGGTAAGAATAGGTCTCAGCTTCTCAGAGAGCTTGTCCTAAGAGGTGACTAACTGAAGCCCCGTGGGGTTACTCATGTTACTGGGTGTTACATGTACAAGAAACAGGACCCTGTCCATGTGGTTTCGGGTGTGGAAAGGAAAGACGTCGTGATATGACTGAAATAGTGTTGAAAGCGACGTCAAATCGCATTCACTCACTCAACTTAAATGTTTTTATTCACACTTATGGATTGATGGCTTGATAATTTATAAGTTGGCCGAATTGTGTTGGTCACATGCATACACCGATCACATTATCAACAGGTTTCTCTGTAAAACCTTTGCTCATGACTGGATCCATATCATTTCAGCATGTAACCTTTTGGCAGACGAAATTTCGGACTGACCCATGACGTTTCAACAGATGACATTTCAGCAGTAGGGCCTAAGTACTGGGTATGATATTCCAGCCCGCAACATTTCGACAATCAAATTATATTCATTAATTCTACCATGTCTACCTTGAATTGAATTTAAGATAATGAAATGGACATCAAGAAAAGTGTAAAATGTAATTGAATTACATGAATTGTCCTATTGGACTGAAATACAGTACCCTGGGCGCATAAAACAAATTTTAGTTCCTGCGAACTTTGTGCATACCTCATAGTGTTTTTGAGTGTCTTAAAAAGATACTTTTTTATCAATTGGGCAATGCGTTCCTATTTTGTCATACAACCATGAATGATAGATGTAGCCACATGTAAACATGAAATTTTTGTGTGTTCCATTGGTTTTACTATCTTAAATTAAATTTCAAAGAATGAATTAAAATAAAATTTGACTGCTGAAATGTCGCGGCCGAAATGTCATACCCCACACTTTCTGCCGAAATCTCACAGCCGAAATGTCCCCTGCCAAAGCTGAAATATCCTAACAGCTACCAGACTACATGTACATGTAGCTTTAAACTGAGTTTAAAGAGTGGAAGTTCCTATCTCACATCTACATTCCACATTGCACAGTGTGTGCTGTCTTGGGGTCTCTAACAGCTGCCCTGGTTAAAATAGCTATTAAAGCTTACACATGTTGGCCTATGTGTGTGCTGAAAGGTAATATCCAAATGGATTAAGGAATCCCAGGCGAAATATACAAAGATGACTTAAATTTTGAGGTCAAATATTGATATGCCAATTCAGTTGTTTTTTAAGAACAATTACTCCAAGAATGCTCATAAATAGTATGCATTCAAAGCAGTTAATTTGATATATTTCAGAATGCAACATTTCGGTTAAGCTACATTTCAGCACACGACATTTTCGTACAAAGTGGTGGTTTCGACATTTCAGCACGCAATCTTTCAGCAGCTTTATTTTACAGGTCAAATTATGTTAAAATAAAGATTTTCAGTATTATTTTTAACATAGCGACAGACTGTAGAGGCTATCATGTACAATTTTGTAGCGAGTATGTTACACGTTTTTAAAAAATCTGCGCGATTTTAAAGTTTGTTCTGCGCATTTTAAAATTTGTACGATTTTAAATTGTCCTGGGCGTTTTTAAATATTTAAAATTGTGTGAGGATTTAAAAATGTGCAAGGAACAATTTTGAAATTGCACAAGCAACTTTTTTGTGTTGAATTTCTTTTAGAAAAAAAATATTTTGAAGCTATGTTAATCTTTTGTTCACACTGTCATGTGTTCAACCTCTTAGGAGGTCAACTGTGATCAACTGCAGCAGAATGGCCCTGGGTTAACACGGAGGAATTACTTCTCTGAAATTAGAGGCGGCAAAAAGGTCAGAAACAAATCATGAAGGCGAACATCATCTGGAAATTCTGGAAGAAAGTTCTCTACATGAGAAAGAGTCTCATTGAACTAGGTTTCGGGACTAAACCTCGAAACCAGAGATGACATCTCAAACGGAGGGTAATATTCATATTTTCCCGTTCACACTAAAAGAATATTCTATAGTGTGTTTTCTATCTTGCAATAACTTATTAAAACAAATCATTATTCAAATGCAATTTTGCATGTAATTATTTGAAGATGTTTTGAAACAAATTCTCATGGATGGAAACAAATTCTTATTCTCAAGAGCAAGACTCTTTTTGATGAAAGTTCAATAAATTTGAAGAGTGACAGTACACTTTAAAAACTGAATGGAAATAATATGGAAATATTACCAAAGTTTTTAAATAGAATGAGCTAGTGCAGAACATTTTGATTTTAATAGCTAACATTTTGATATTATCAAATCTGGGGGCTGAACAAATATTCAGTATGTTGTGGAACTGTTCTTCTGGTAGTGAAATATTCAGCTTTAACACCATTGGGTATTTTCCATGCTTTACTGTTTACAATTGCTGAAAACACTGAAATGATACCCAGTAATCAGAGCTTGGTGTGTTATTCAATGAAACATTCAACTGATTAACACATCTGCTGTTACCTAGGGTTAATTTATAGAATGTGATTTCAATATTCGTAATCCCAAGTACCCATTATACATGTTATAATCCTAGATTAACATGAGGCAACATACCAAAACTACAAATAAAAGTGTTTGACAGGAATCAATATAATGGTTTCAGCGCGACGCCTATACACTGCCACCCCAGGAGCTGCAAAAGATCTAAAAAAGTTGGGGGGGAAAAAAACAGTCCATATAATTTTCAATGACTTAAGAATGCATCAATGATTATTTGTATGGTTGAGAATTGGGGAATGCAAATTGGAAAAGAAAATCGGTTTGCGATATTTTAAAATTGAACGAAGCTCCATTGCGCAATTCTAAAATACTTGCGCAACTTGACATTTTAAAAACATGCAGCTCAATTTAAAAATCTCGCAGATTTGAAAAACTTGCGTAACAAGTGTTATAGCCTAGATGAGAATGATTATATATCCATTGCTTATACAAATAATTTGAAAGTTTAACATCACTCAGCCTTCATTAAGATCTGTTACATGTACATGTAGGCTGATTGATTGGAAATTTACTAAAAAAACAAAAACTAAATTGACACCAACAAAAATACCTATAAAATCTTCCCAATATTTCTGTACATTCATGTATACATGTATGTATCTCAAACATGGATACTGCCCAATTATAACAGGTCTATTTAGGTTATTAACAGATGAAATTGACAAAATGTCGCACGCCGAAATGTCTCTCCCTTTATTTTGTGGCAAAATTTTGCATGCTGAAATGTCATGTGCCATAATGTTAGGGATTCCTCCCCATCATACATTCCAGTGTTCTACAGTTTAAAATTTGTACAGTTTTCTATCTGGTCCCCTGGCCAGAGGACAGGTTACATGTACATGTAGCTTTCACAGAGATTTTATCACAGGCCACTCTGTTTTGCTGGCTGACCCAGCCATCTGGTTTGTAACACAATTTTATCTGTATAGTGACACTGACTTTAATGAATAGGCCTAGCTACAAGCTCTATGAACAAATCCAGTTCAAATTTGAAGCTGTGAGAGATAGCAATTGACTTCAGGAGTTTTATGACTTAAACACACATTGAACTACTCCACTCAGAGGGGAAGTATTACAGGGAAGGAGACCAAATGTTTACTACAATTAAATACCCAATTACCATAACAGACTGAATCAAGGTTTGACACTAAAAATCCAGAAAAATAAAGATGCAATATACTCCATATTTGAACAATCTTCAGAGCAGCACATAGATGTTTTTCAGTGCTGTTGGTATTTTAGAATAAAGTGGCTATATTCAGTTATCCAGTTGCCATTGACTGTGTTTGCAGCAAAAAAAAAAAAAAAAAAAGAATGTGTAAATCTGCAATTGATGCAGCTCCTAATAATTCAATATATATGTTTGTCTATTGTCCTTGTTATTGGCACACATGGATACAATTTCATAAATCAGTGAAAAATGTCTCGAGAACAACCGACATTACTGTTTGCTAAAAAGGTATGTTTAATATACATTTATGTGTAATATGTTTTTCAAAAGTGTGAAAATGAACCATGCAGTGTTTCCTGTTTAGGAAGTATATATAGTGTTTCCTTTTCAGGAAACATTGTATGGTTTCCTATTTAGGAAACGTTAAAGTGTTTCCTATTTTGGAAACTTTATGTGGTTTCCTGTTTAGGAAACACTATGTTGTGTTTCCTGATCTGGAAACAAATTGCCAGAATGGGCGATAGGTTACTCATTTAGGAGTTGGCCCGGACTGTATGGTAGCCAATTGGACTGATGATCTTGTGTTATGCCCCAAACCTTGATGGATTTAGGAAAAGATGATCTTTTAGCCACCGACAAACTTTGCTCCCCATCTCGATAAAAGGAACGAATTATGAAATGAGTCTTGGCGTCATTTTGAGCCTATTGCATAATTCTAGGTGACAAGGATCATGAAGAATTTTAAAAGGGTGGGTTCGTCTTAAATTCGCGACTTGTTTTCTCCTTTTCGCAAAATTTTGGCCGTTTTTCTGGTTCTGCGGTACTTTTTTAGATTTCCTGGTAGAGCTTGACCCATGGGTCGAGTGTGGATATTTTAAGCCTCCTAGCCGTGGGGTTAAATAATATATAGGCTACAGAATCAGTCCCCCCGCCCCACCGAGGCTCCGGTTCATCGCTGTCGCTCAGGCCAGATAGGGTCAAGGAATGCTCACTAAATGTTTTATCGTAAATTTGGGATGCAAGTACTTTAAGAATATTGCCGATGTGATTCTTGGCGTATAACACTAGTATTTAGAGCTTTTATACCGTATGCGGAAATTACTACATAGTTCACGAATGAACAAAGATTCATAATCACCATTCTGCAAGGCGAAAGTTTTTCAAAACGTTACATATGGCAAGAAAAGTTCTCACAACGTCCAAACGATGGTTTTCAAATGTTATATATTTAATACATGTACGTAGTTTTCACACGATGTTTTGTATATATTGCATATATCACGCGCAGATTTCACAAAGTTTACGTGATGGTTTTTTACCCCTGCCCGAGCGGTATTGTCGTTGCCTCCGTCATCCGTCTGTCCATCCGTCCGTCTGTCCGTCTGTCCATTATATCCTTGTAAACACATTATCTCAAAAAGTCCTTCACTTACAACAATGAAACTTCATACAGTTGTTTAATACAGCCAGTACCAGAAGCCTATTGCAAGTCGGTGCCATTGGATGTGTTTTTCAGGAGTTATGCCCCTTTATACATGTATGGCTGTTTTTATCCTTGTAAACACATTATCTCAAAAAGTCCTTCACTCACAACAATGAAACTTCATACAGTTGTTCAATGCAGCTAGTACCAGAAGCCTATTCAAAGTCGGTGTAATCGGATGTGTTTTTCAGGAGTTATGCCCCTTTATACATGTATGGCTTTTTTTATCCTTGTAAACACATTATCTCAAAAAGTCCTTCACTCACAACAATGAAACTTCATACAGTTGTTCAATGCAGCTAGTACCAGAAGCCTATTCAAAGTCGGTGTAATCGGATGTGTTTTTCAGGAGTTATGCCCCTTGATACATGTCTGTTGGTCCATATCCTTGTAAACACATTATCTCAAAAAGTCCTTCACTCACAACAATGAAACTTCATACAGTTGTTTAATACAACCAGTACCAGAAGCCTATTGAAAGTCGGTGCCATTGGATGTGTTGTTCAGGAGTTATGCCCCTTTATACATGTCTGTCTGTTTTTATCCTTGTAAACACATTATCTCAAAAAGTCCTTCACTCACAACAATGAAACTTCATACAGTTGTTTAATACAGCCAGTACCACAAGCCTATTGAAAGTCGGTGCCATGGGATGTGTTTTTCAGGAGTTCGCACAAACCTGTGTGGATTGCTGTGAATAGACTAATCGTTCGACTACATCTACTATAGGTAATCACTGCTCTATTGCTATATTGTTTTGTCTGTCTATGATCTATATCATACAGGTAAGATTATGCCCACCCCAAATATGTGAGTTGTTGGGGTCAGAAACATTATTTCCACAATTGCACTGGGCCCGGCCCGAGGGGTCCCGATGGCGACAGCCACATGTTAACTTCAAGGTAACGATACGCAATCTCAATAATACTGTATATGCTCGTTGTTCAAGATGTTCACGCGATCGTTTTCAAAACGTTAGGATAATGATGTTCAATCTATATAGTACTGTACATGTACATGCTCAGTGTTCACGATGTTCGCGTGATGATTTTCAAAGATTAAGGTAACGATGCACAATTTCCACAATACTGTACATGCTCAGTGATCATGGTGTTCACGTCATGATTTTCAAACCTTAAGGTAACGATAAACAATTTCCACAGTACAGAACATGCTCAAATTTCACGATGTTCACGTGATGGTTTTGATGGGTTAAGGTAACGTTGCACAATTTCCACCGTAATGTACTTGCTCAGTGTTCACGATGTTCACGTGATAGTTTTCAAACTTTAAGGTAATGATGCACAATTTCCACAATACTGTACATGCCCAGTGTTCACGATGTTCACGTGATAGTTTTCAAACTTTAAGGTAATGATGCACAATTTCCACAATACTGTACATGCCCAGTGTTCACGATGTTCACGTGATAGTTTTCAAACTTTAAGGTAATGATGCACAATTTCCACAATACTGTACATGCCCAGTGTTCATGATGTTCACGTGATAGTTTTCAAACTTTAAGGTAATGATGCACAATTTCCACAATACTGTACATGCCCAGTGTTCACGATGTTCACGTGATAGTTTTCAAACTTTAAGGTAATGATGCACAATTTCCTCAACACTGTACATGCTCAGTGTTCATGATGTTCATGCGATAGTTTTCAAAGTTTAAGGTTAATGATGCACAGTACTGTTCATGCTCAGTTTCCATGATGTTCACGTGATAATTTTCAAACGTTATGGTAACGATGCACAATCTCACTATGTTCACTCACATATTTGGACATTTTGTTTATTGTTACCGAACACATATTAAATTTTATGGCAAAGCGCCCCAAATCAGTGCTCTGTAGAGAATTGGTAAATTGTTATCATTAAGCGAAAAAAAAGTATTTATTTTAACTTCTGTCAAATCTTAACTTCTTTCCACTTGTGTGGCACTTCTGTAGTGAAAGAAAATAATAAAGATATGGAACGAACGCAAGAATGAGCTCTGGGCTTTGTTTTTCAAGCCCACATCTCACCGAATCTTTCCATTGGTGGAGGACTCGGGCGCTTCCCATAGAGGTATTTAAACTGTCATCAACCAAAGTCCTGATTATTTTTAAGAAAATTACTTACAACCTTCGAGCCGATGTAGCACTTCAGCAACCTCGTGCTAAGACCATGAGGTTTGTTCCCAAATCATTCCGGAACGAGGCTGTCAAAAGTTGGATGAATTTGTCGAATGAATTTCGTTTCACTGACAATTTTTAAATCTTTCCAAAAGATGTAAATTTTAGATGCACAACATGCAAATAGACTTTATAGGCAGTTTGTCCCAACAGCTGTGAAAAGAAATTGCGATACCTTACAACCATCATTTTGTATATTTAAATTAGACGAAGAACAATTTCAACTTTTAAATGTTGTTTTTAATGTGCATTTTTCTTAATTGTCCCGTAATAATCAGTCTCCTTATGATAAACTTGTGATACCTTTCATCAACCATCGTGTATTTTAGATGGGACAGGAACATAAATAAATATTTATGTTATTTTATATCGACATTATTCTTAATTGTCTTGTTATATCGGCATAAATAGCTCTGCGAGTGAATACTTTATTGTTAGTATCTACCAGATTGTAAATAAAATTTTGTTTGTTATGATTGGTTGTGTTCAGTTGTAATGATTATAGTATTTTGAAGTTGAAATCAGTACAGCTTATGCTTGAATAAACAACTTTTCAATCATATACTTCAAGAGTGTTTACTCGATGTTTTATAGACTTAATTTATGTTACGCTCAAGTTCTGCAAGTGTCTTGTATTGATTTCTTTGTAGGTCGATATAGTACTTGACGTCTGGATCCGTTCGAAAAGTTATAAAGAAATAACCCCTAGACTGACACGCAATATATAGTTTACAATTCCAATTCCTCGTCAGTCTCATTGTCATAAAACTTGTGATATCTTACATGCACCATTTTGTATTTTAGACGGGACGAGAAACAATGTTATTTTAAATAGGCATTATTCTTATTTGCCTTGTGATATCGGTATAAATAGGTCTGCGAGTGAATGCCTTATTGTTAGTGTACACCAGATTTTAAACAAAAATTCTATCAAAAAAATGATTTGTTGTGTTCTACGAAACAGTTGTAACACATATGATATTTTGAAACTGAAATCAGTTCAGCTTATGCTTGAATAAACCACTTATCAATCATATACTTGAAGAGTGTTTACTTGGTGTTTTCTAGACGTAATGTATGTTATGCTCAAGTCCTGCAAATATCTTTTATTGCTTTTCTTATAGGTCGATATATTGATCTGGACCCGTTCGATAGGTTTAGCAAGAAATAACCCCTAGACTGACACGCAATATTTACTGTACAGTTCCAAACGGATATGTGACGTTAATATATGAAAAACTCCTACGTCGATTATTTTTCCGCCCAGAAACGTGCCAATTCAGATTTTCTTCTATTTTACATACTACCTGAGAAAATTGGGACGGTCAATTGCGTATAAATGGATGAATAATTGACCAAATGTAGTCACTAGCCTATTTTGGTAATTTTGATGCCAATTATGTAGGTCTTTCTCTTATGGCACTAATATGACACCTCAAACCACTTTGTTTACAAGCACTGCAAACAGACTCTTTCGCTGATGTTCCAGATCCTATACGAATGATACAGTTATTCTCAGATATGCTGATTGAACTGGTCAACCAAACTATGCTCACTATCTTCAGGAATTGCTCATATTAAAAAAACATGGTTCAATGATGACTGCAAAGAAGCAGGGTAATGTAGGAAGAAAGCTGAACGGCGCATCCTAATTCTTAAATTTTGAAAGATCTCCGAGTTACTAGAGAACCATGAAACAGACCAAACGTGATTCTTGGAAAAATTATATATCTAAGATCAATACACATATTCCTATAACAAAATATGATAAAAGAATTAAAGGTATAAGGTCCAAGTCCCGTGTTCATCATCTCAAATATGAAAATCAGGTGATAACTGAGTGGATCTTGCAAATAAGCTAGGCGAAAAAAATGCAAATAACTCTTCGTCAGATAATTATGTATTAACTAAATTTTAAAGTTTCCAAAAAAGGGAGTGAAGAATGAAATTAAATTCTCCCCCAATAACCATGAAGGCTATAATACCTTGGTTTCAGCTGATGAACTTGATACTTCTCTGAGAAATAGATATACACAAACTTTATTTAAAGTCGATACAATTGAGAATAGAGTTATTAAGTCGACTGAAGGCAACAGAAATATACACGGATATATAATTTACATGATGTATATGAATAATGGCGACTAGAGTAAATTTGAATTACCATATAAAACGTTATTTATAAGAGGAGTATGTACGTTGTCCTCCATTCCAATTTAAAATCCTGCGTTTAAAAATCTCGATATTTTCACATTTTCTAAGATCATTTGGTGGTTCGTTCTATATCATAGTAGCGACATACGTAAATGAAAGAAATCGTACTTTGTTGTCTTAATTTTAGGTAAGATAAATCAATTATCATATCTAAAGTTATACGAGAGGCACGCAGAAGTAAACAATTCAGCTAAAATAGTCGGCCCCAAATTATGAAGACTTTTAAGCACTTCTGCAGCCATAGTCTTTGTAAATGAATGCAGGCAAATTGGCCATCTCCAATAGTTCAGTATACCCGGTAATTAAATCAGTAAAAACAAAGCTTAGTGCCCGCAGTTGACTTTCCTTCAGATTACAAAAATGCCACACTAGTGGACAAAAATTTGAATTTGACAATATAAAAGAGTGGCATATGGCTAGTTTTGTTTTCACATCTAACTACTTACTGACACATTTAAGTGCACTCAGATGTTGAGATGTGTTTATAAAACGTGTCCACTAAAATTTAACAAACTGTCAATATTCACACCAAGCAGTTTGAAAAATTCTTCCCATAAAAAAACATAAAAAAAACCCAGAATTTTTGTTACGGGACTAACGGATAAAGCTTGATAATTGTCAATGTTTGCTTTCATTTTGTTGTTTTGGAAGCAAGTCGTGTTTATCTTACAATCATCTGTAATAGTTTGATGGGATTTTCTAAATTTTCATCGGCGTGTAAAATAGTGCTGTCATCTCCGAAGTTATATATAGAGCCCGTAGTGTTAAAAAATACAAATCATCGAGAAATATGTTGAATAACATTGGCTCAAGGATCGAGCCTTGTGGCGTCCCTTAATTATAAATACCCAGTTGCTAAAATGGTTTCCAATTTTGACTCTGCTTGCGATGCTCAAAATAACTTTTAGGCTGAGCTGTCGCTTCACGGGAGACACCGTATGCGGGTAGTTTGTCAAGAAGCAAATCATGGGGCAAATAATCAAATGTCCGAGAAAAGCTCATCATAATGGCAGCTACATATTTATTTTGGTCAAGGACACGTCTCCAATTTTCCGTAATTTTAGGAGCTTAGTTTGAAAACTGTATCCCTTTCTAAAGGCACATAACATAGGCCAAAATATCTTGTCAAAGCAGCATGAAATCTGTTCGTGAAAAGACCGTTCAATATAGTTGGCAGATTACTCACCGATCTGTAGTTTATTTTGTCCAAAGCGTCATCCTTCTTATGTAATGGGATAACCTGTGCTAATTTGAGTTGATTCGGAAATTTGGAACTTTGTATCGACAAAATTATCAGGTAAGTGATGGGCTGACTAGATCACCTTTCCCTGGCTTGACAAGTTTAACAGATATATTATCAATTCCAGAAGCTTTTTTGGAAGATAATCCATCAGTAATTCTGAGATTTCCTGTTCACTAGCCTCAGAGAATCTAAATTATCTTGGATTCACTAGATTATCTCGAATAGCTTTAATTACAAGAGGTGCCGACATACTGACAGAGCACATACCAAGACTTGAGTGGACAATGTTGCTTACTGTTAGTATCTTCTGTGCTATTAACATAATAATCAATCATAATATTCGAGAAATGATCATGATTAGAGAGAATTTGGACACCTTCTTATAGCAAGATAGTATTGAAGAGGATTTTTTGGAGGAGTTGAATGGTTTAATAGCAGTCCAAAAGTCGGTCGATTTAACACCACCAAGACAAAGCTCTGTTAAATAATGTTTGGTTTACTTTTTTGGTTTGTTTGGTCTCAAGCTGGTAATCAAATTTCTCTGCTTCCGATATGGGTCCCAATTTCTATTGAGTTTAAAACATTTAAATTTGTTGAACAAGTGTTTTTTCTATAAATATATCTCCTTGATTCTGCAGTCATAAATGATGCGCCATTTGGTTTCAGAAACTTAATTAACGATTCTGCTGCATGTCCTGGTTATATTCATTATCGACTTTTAAAACTTCTACCGGGTTCTTCTCTAGAAATCCTATTACAAAAGACTTTGGGTGTTGGTACCTAGAAACTGGAAAGAAACCGACTGATATTCAAGCTGGTTTCCCTGAAAATAGAAGTACCATTGACAATTTAGTTAGATTAGATTCCTGTGTCAGGAATGCTTTTGCCAAGAATGAACTTTTGTGATTTAGAAAAAGCCTGTGATGCTATTGGAAATATGGGATTGTAAAAGACCTCCATACTATGGGATAAAAATTCTGTTTACCTATTTTTATATCCAGCTGTTTCAATGATAGAAAATTTAAAGTTCGGTTGGGTACTACCATGTCTGATCACTTCGATCATGATCAAGGTGTCCTACAAGGCAGTATTTTGTCTACTACCCTGTTTAGTATCCAGATCAGCAGCTTAACTGCAGATTGGAATAAATCAATTGATGGTTACCCTTTGCGAATTATTTCAACATATCGTGTAGTGGAAAAGGCATACATAACATTGAAAGTACTTTCTGTAATTAATTTCAGAAATGGTGTATAGAAAATGGCTTCAAGTTTTTCATAGCTAAAACAAATTGTATACACTTTTGTAGAAATTATTCAGTACTTACATTAGATGTAACTGGGATCAAGGTAGTAAAAGACGTCAAATTTTTATAAATCTTGTTTGATCGCCGATTAACGTTTTTATCGCATATGTATTGCCTGGAAGCCAAGCACAGGAAAGCTCTTGATTTGTTGAAAGTATTTGGCCAGCAGACAATTCATTTATATCGATCACTTGTCCGTTCTAAGCTTCATTATGTCTCTATTGTTTACCACGGTGCAAGCATGCCAAATTTGGCAAAGCTAGATCCTATTTTACATCAAGGACTAAGACTTTGTCTCGGAGCGTTCAGAGCATGCCCTGAGGAAAATTTATATGTGACGCAATATATCACAAAATTGAAATATAATCGCTCAAATCCTGCATAGAGCTGTGTATTCAACCACCAATACGTAGATTTGTTTTTTAAGAAACCCTCCATCATTCCCCCTCTTGGAATTCGTATTAAACCACACATTGTAGCAGCTTTTATTACGCTCAGTCAAATTAGTCAACAAGCTCTTGCCAATTTCTCCATGGCAGTTAGCCATACCAGAAGTAGATATACGCTGACGAAATATAAAAAGGCAGGCACGATCCAGCTCGTGCATACACAAGAATTTGATCTCTTGAGAGAAAAAAAATTATCGAATCAGGCTACTTCATCAGTTCAAAAAGTTAAATGAGTTAGGCTATAGTCATCCGAGCAGCCAGAAACGTTTCGACCAAGCCATGATCAAGCGTTGTAGAATCGGTCATACACGATTAACTCACGAACATTTACTAAAAAGAAGAACCAGCCCCAAGGTGTATTCCATGCTACGAATATCTCACAGTGAAAAATATTTTGATCGACTGTAGGACCTATAGATTTTAAGATTGTAAGAGATTCTTTCTATCGCTCAGCTAATTTGAAAGATTTGTTTAATCGAGTGAAAGAAGATTTGATTTTAGGTTATTGGAGAGAAACCGGTCTGCTGTATAAATTTGAATATATGTCTCAGCGTACCTGAGATACAACACATATCACGAATCGTTAGATTCTTGGTATGTGCTTTAGAATAGGTTAACCGGAGGACTATACTGTGAAGTCATGTGGCTCTGTCAGTATGTCGGCACCTCTTCCCACTTCCCTTATATGTCTTGTAATTTTTATCTGTATATGGCGAGATTCTGCTGGTGGACGTTTCGTCCCCGAGGCCCGCCCCCTGTACAGACCTTTTGGTCTTTGATATATGTTGGCATTTGTGGGAAGTTGATGCTGGGTCGACATCGGGCCTTACAGACTATGTCTTTTGTGTTAAATGACGTCATTTTCATCTGAAGACGATACAGCTCACCAATCTCCAGTGTACGAGTTGTCACAGCGAAACAACTCATGAATGCGGGAGTTGCACAATACAGGGTTCCGGCCTCGGCCGCTAGGATCGCCTCTGTTTTTATTTCCGTTTTATACCACTTCTATCGTCTGCTAGGCACATCTGAGTAGGCTGGCCGGTCGTTTCGCTTGGACGCGTAGCGGGCGATAACTCTCCGTAATAACCACCGCCCAATCGCCAGGATCGCGGCGAACAACATTTCCAGTTCAATCGAGAAAAAGCAGCCGACATGGAAATAGATATGAAAATTGCAGCTACTGCGTGTTTGCTTTAAGGTATGTGGTTGATTTATATGATTTTAAGTTCAATACCTGATATAATCGATAGAAATCTGTCGTAGTTTATTCGATTGTGCCTCCATATTGTTAGCAATGGTGAAAGACAAATATGCCGAATATAAGACCGGCCCGCGGGATGATTGAAATAACATAAACGTTTCCGTTCCGGGTCGTTTATATTTTGGAAACATTCAAGGAATTCCCGTAGGTAAGCAAACCCTATGTCGCGAGATATCATGCAGGTAGTTGTCATTTGAACTCCGCTAAAGTCAATAAATACCGCGACGTCGGCATTAGGGGACAATGGGTTTAAATGTGTATTCATGCCAGCATGCGTACAGCTGTTAGATCTCAGCGGGAATGGAGCTTTCTAAGCTGCCCTGAAAGACAAGCTCAGTGCCTAGCAGACGATAGAAGTGGTATAAAACGGAAATAAAAACAAAGGCGATCCTAGCGGCCGAGGCCGGAACCCTGTATTGTGCAACTCCCGCATTACCAATATAAGAGTTATCAGAGCATTTCCATCATAGCTCTCTAGATTTGTATCTAATACCGCTTATGCCGGTGCTAGGGGCCGTGTGGTCATATCATCCAATTTGCCACATGAACAGGTACAATAAAAACGTACCTGAGATACAACACATATAACGAATCGTTAGATTCTTGGTATCTGCTTTAGAATAGGTTAACCGGAAGACTATACTGTGAAGTCATGTGGCTCGGTCAGTATGTCGGCACCTCTTCCCACTTCCCTTATATGTGTTGTAATTTAATGTGTTGTGTTGATCACTTTTAAATTGTTGACTTGCTTTTTCTTAGACAAGAATTCTGTTTGATCGTCGCTATATAGCTGAAATGTTACTAAACGAGACTTAATTATCTCTCTCCCTACTTATGCTGTCAAACTGTATAATCCATTAGTATGAAAGAGTGACCAAGTGGTAGGCCTGCAAGGAAAATAAAACAAGTAGCCTTCTCGACACTATTGGTTAAAGCCATACTAACTAATAATTACTACGCTGATATGGTACGATAGTAATTATATTGTTTGCCTTAATTGTACCGTTTTACGAGTCGTGAAATAAACATATTGTATTATTGTATTGAGTATTTTTTAATGTTCTGTAAAACATACACATCGAACCTGACGATGACATGAATAAATATATGTCAAAATATTGATCGACAAAAATGTTTTCATGGTGCTAATATTTTCATAGTCACCCCCTCCTGTATTATGCCAATTTAATCAGCGGATCCCGACGCCAATGAAAGTATTGTCTGTAAATTTCACTTAACTTCTTCGCGTTATTAACGTGCCGGTAGAATTGCAGTATTGTCTTAATCTCGGATGTAGTAAAATCGATCACCCCCGTTCGGCCCTGTTTCATTGAAATTTAGACTGTGTAACACCGTGTTTTCAGACAATCTAGGCTATCATCGACCTATTGTTATTAAATATAATGTCCGGGTATTATTGATATGATTTCAGTAAAATAGGTTCCTTTCCATGAACTCCTGTCATTTAACATTATGATGGAGAGAGAAAATAATTACGTCTTTCTAACCAATATTAAGGATTTTCTTGGCGTCTCCACACCTGTTTATTTGCATTATGTCTCTTGTGATATCGATGTATTTAGTTCATCGTTCGAAGTCTTTTACCGCCTCGAATCGAACCGAACCGGAGTGAACAATAAAACATATTGATCATATGAATATAGTTCCTATTACATATGTATACCATTTATTTCTTTTGAACTTCAGGGAACGCAACACACGGGCTTCGTGTTTACTTATTATAAAATACATCCTTTGTATTTAAATCGATACATTTACCTTGGCAGATATGGATTTGCGGGAGGGTTACCGTTTATTGTCGTGTGAGAAATAAAATGTCTCTGGATGAGAGAAGAAATACGTAAACTGCCGCCAGAGGAACATGTAAACACTTCTGATCCCAAACTATACATCGGAATCGATGGCGAGACTGCATCATGAGATAATGCCATTAAAGTATTAAGCATAATAAAGTGATCATAGTTTGCCCTCTTGAGCGATGACTTTGAATACCACATTATTGTCTGAATGCCTCGCGCTAGAATTAATTGAACTCCATAATATTTACATAACTATGACCGCGAAAGTCCATTCAGACTCCACAGCCGAATCCACAAATGTCGTGGATGCGAAGCGAGTCTAGATCTGCTGTCATTGAATTCTATGGTTCCGAAGTGATCTAGAATCATTCTAGTCGTTGGGTGTGGCTTACCTGAAGGATCGACCAGTCTTCTCTCTCTCGATACTGACAACTGTCAATTATTTGCGTCATGTGGGCGTCAGCTTGACTGCAGCTATAATTTCATTGGTTCCTGGAAGCGCCCAGGACGCCTGCTTGGATATTATATTTCACTAACACTTTGGATTCTGTCAGATATATTCATGGCCTAGAGAATAAAAAAGCAGTTCAGAATTGGCAGAAATATGATGCGCTTCTCATACGTCACGTCTTTCATACACTGCTGATAAGAATGGAACAAATGTTTTACTGTGTGTTACTGATGTTCAGCCTGGGCTTTCTCCATCACCGTAAGTTTGATTTATCTGTTGTTATATGATTAAACCTATCATCAGAAATGTGTATCCAATATCCGACCTACTGATTTCACCAGAAACCGACTCAGAGGCCACCTGAGCTCACGTTGTAAACGTTGTAATATTTGAGAACCAGAAGATACATTGGAAAGAAAAGCAGCGCATGGACTAGGAATATATGAACCCACAACCTCCTGTGTATGAGCTCTGACCACCACACAACAAAGTATTTACATAATTGCCTCGACTTAAAGATGTAATCAGCCTCAAATCTGGGCTGAAATCGATGTCTCTCAAACTTAACGAAAGTGACATATGTTACAACAGGTACAAAATGAAACACATCTGACCACAAGAAACTAAACTTGTTTCTACCATTCACGAGAAAATAGAAGGAGTTGATCTTAAAAAATAAACAGCATGGCATGCCGTTTATTTTTCCACGGCCGTGTCAGCAAGCGTATACACGTATGGTGCATTCTACCAACGTATGCTATGCGACATCACCGAACCGTAGGCACGAGCCATTACGCTATCCCATGGCTGCAGCTGTGCAGCATTCAAATTCGTGAGCGTCGCCACGTCACCCATACGTCACGCAGTGACGTCATTTTCCTCTCCGCGTACAACACACACTCAATGGCGAGACAGAAAAGCCGTCGAAGCGGGCAGAGTTACACATTTCTCTGACAAGATATTCTTGCATTCGTTGTATATGACGATCCAACTGTCATCAAATATAATAGATATGATGATTTGATAATCTTCCCTGCTGAAAAAACGTACAGGGGAGAGTTTACAAAATCCATCCATTTTGAGGCTGATTACATCTTTAATGCTACAAGATCATTTATCATGAATATCATTATCATGAATATCATTATCATGAATATCATTATCATGAATATCATTATCATGAATATCATTATTATGAATATCATTATCATGAATATCATTATTATGAATATCATTATTATGAATATCATTATCATGAATATCATTATTATGAATATCATTATTATGAATATCATTATCATGAATATCATTATCATGAATATCATTATCATGAATATCATTGTCTTGAAGGTCAAACTGTTATCAATCATTGACATCATTCTGGTTTTTCACCCACAGATTATATTTGATGTTTTAACAACGTTTTTTTTTTAAATGTATGTGATAAATTTGACCGATAAAATTTTAGAACGTTTGTGTGGAACTTCATTGGAACAATTTTTGTGTGAAACTTCATTGGAACAAAATTTTGTGTGAAACTTCATTGGAACAATTTTTGTGTGAAACTTCATCGGAACAATTTTTGTGTGAAACTTCATTGGAACAATTTTTGAGTTTAATGTCTACAAAATTTTTGGACAATAATACAGAAAACCTTCCCATGATTACTTCTGAAGATTTAAACAGTTGATGGTGTACAACACATTTGCGTGACATCGGTGAAAAATGACCCGAAATATTTTAATAATATTTTATGATGTTTTTATTTCGAAAATACTCAATCCTAGCATACGTACAATTTGTTTAAAATGTATGAAAATGTTATCTTTTAGCTGGGATATACCTCTCGTTTTCCAGTGTGTCGAAATCAATATCGAAGGTTATTGCCGAATAACTTGTTAGCAGTAGTAAGAGGTGCTTAACTGCCGGTAAACTCCTCATTTCACATTTCCCCCTACCCCATGACCGACTCTGGGTGACGTCACGGTGACGAAACTCCGTCAACTGGATGCAAAATCATGAATGAAGTAGGTAAACCGGAGGTGACATCAACAAGAAAGGCAATAGCCGATATCTCGCTAATGTGAAGTTAAATTCCATACGGACTATTGTTTATCTGATCGTTTGTGAGTCTTGTGTATTATCTCGGATTGTTCAAAGCTTCCACTGTTTCCTGAATCTGTTACATTAGATTCTCGTTATATCACTGTATCGTGGTATAGAGAATAAACACACCATGCCAATACTTCTAACTTTCACACTCTCAAACAGGACGTGCTTCAGGAAGGTGTTGTCATCGTTGAGTCATGCTTCTGTATTTCTGGAATTACGATAGTTAGAAACTAAAACGTCCGTTCCTAAATATACATGTAAGACGTTCAAAAAATTCTTCAGCTACCAAAATAGTGTTATCATTGTACTTAAAATTCATTTATATTTCTTTACAAGACAGGTAATCCTTCTATGAGTTTAAATGTTATTGCTGGTTTCTATTTCCAAGTCTCGGATCAACACGGCATAGGGAGTGCGTGGCCAACCGAGCTGCACTGTTACGCGACCTGCGAAACCGACTATAGCGGTATAGTTTAGATTGGCGCATTCGAGCTACATCGCGACCTGTCAAAAGCTGTCTTTTTCAGATTATACATTAGCTACATAGCTTCAATAATATACACTTATTAACTTGTGACGGAGTCAATATCATGAAACCTGGACCCGAGGTCAGACTTGGCCAAGCAGACCTGACCGAGACCGCAGGCCGAGGTCAGGTCTGCTTGGCCAAGTCTGGCCAAGGGTCCAGGATTTATGATATTGACTTCGTCACAAGTTTATAAGTGTTTTATTATACCGAATTTATTAACTGCAGTGAATTATCGCCATGACGCCAGACTAGCGCATGGTACAACTACTCTTTTCCAAAAACGCTGTTTGGCGAATACTTTCTGTCATGCAGCTGTGTGTTATACAATTTTATGAATAGTTCATGGATAAATCTACAAAGCTGCTTCCACTCTGACTAGAATAATATTGAGAATTTAAACCTTCAGACGCGTTTTCCGAGATTTACGAGGTGAACTCTTCGTCACAAACCCTGGGGGTTTTGAGACAATGTAGCCACTGGCTTTACACACTTCATTCATCAATTCTATTTTGGTCATGGTGAACTCATTTAATTGGGCGACATCGACGGCGTAAAGTATGAAATAGATTACTCGGTCAGTGCAGGTAGAAATTACACATAACAAATTATTGAACTGGAGTATTTATCGCCATCCTTCTTTCTCAGCTCAGCAAAGAATTTGAAGGGGAATTCGCCAAGTTGTTCTTTCGTTATTGACGAAAGACGATCGAAATCAATATCTTTTGCTTGACAGTAGACCCTTAATATTGGTGTAGACGCCTTGTAGAATTTTCGGTCTTCAAGACGTCAAGGGCTTGTTCGCGGCCTTAGGTATTATAAGGCAAGGTTGTCTTTTGACTCGGGAGATGATGTCTACAAAACCCGTTCCAGATATATAGATTCCAGCTCGGCTACGAGATTTCCTGAAGACTTAGAACGGATGACAACAACAACGGATTTCTGATGATATATATAGTTTTTTATTATATGCATTTTCATTCCAGCTTGCAACATTTGTGAACTCTGCCGGTGGTGGCAGGACAGTGCGATATTATATCTGTAATTTGAAAAAGGCCTGACATTCTCTTTTATACTGCCCTAAATGATTGGGTGCAGTGTCAAACTCGTCAAACTCTCAGCACAGTTATGACAATGAAACTGGCTAACTGTCTCCAAACTAAAACATACCAATCAAACTTGGGTTTCATGCAGTACAAGTCCAATGCGTTTACTTATCCATGCCACTAAATCATATAGCTGAATATCGAAGGTCGGATCTGACGCCTACTGGAAATATAGTCAAGTAAAATTTCACATAGAAGATAACTGACAATGCTTGACCCTATAGGTCGTTGGATAGGATGTTTGTATTAATAGGCAGCATTCAGAACCAACTAGAACTCGTGGACTTCGAAAGGCTGCCGTTATCTGTGTGATTTTATGATTTTGATGTTTGACTGTGATCTTTAGATATACATAGTTTTTCCTATTTCCCAAAATCTGATCATGTGTATAGGTTGTGTTATGTGTAGTGCTTTTGTTACCTTTGATAGTCATAACATGATGAAATGTACGAAGTACAATAATTTGATAATTTATTCCATTAATTAATTTGATGCTTCAGAGAAATTTTAATGAAAATCAGAGCGTCTGAAGTCCACCGACGTTGAAAGTACTGATTTGGCTTGGAATCTTAACATTCAGTACCCCTGCAGCATGGTAAGCAATCTCGATTGATATCCTGTGGCAAGTTATCCACATACCAAATCTGCAAAGAATCCGTTCAGGTTTTGAAAGTTACCGTCCAGAAGTAACTATTTTTTTACTTGTCTTCCTGGTACTTCAGCTTGTCACCCTTACTGAATTTTTTTTTTATCACCATACTGTCATGTATTCCAATTAGTTTCTCAATTTTTTTCATGCATTGTAGAATTTGAACACACGTTTGTTTCTCTCTCTCTCGATCGGGAGACGTTGACGACACTGACAGATTTATCTCCTTCCTCTAGCTCTGCATTGCCAAGATCAATGTCCTCACTTCATGATGTTGATCATCATCCTAACGCATGGCACGATCATACGTAGAAACTTCTGCTCATAGCCATGCAGTAATGGGTGATATCTGAGTATATTAGGGCATTTCCCAATTGGTCACATCCGATTGGTCCCGTGAGATCCAACAACGGCGCAATCACATTCATAAAACGAAGACACACCTCCAGAAAGCCATCGACTGAAATGATCCCTTGGTGGGCCTCGAAATAACTCCTATCACAAAATAAAAAGCATATCATTTTCGTGTGAACTGTCGCCGATTTTATTTTTTTGAAATAGGTAAGGTCGTTTGTAATACGATTTTTCTTAAGAAAAACAAAGAAGCATGCTCCATTAGAGTGAGAACTAAAATAGCTGATTCGCACAACTTCGTTTTTGTCTCGCATAGAATCCCCCAGCCTCTGCACTCAAGTGAGACTGACATGTCTGAGATGCCCAGGTCAAAATATTTAAATACAGATAATTTCATTGGCTCGTTTAAATGCGGCGGGCATGTGACTTGATGCTTCAGGAACAACTTTCGAACAGGATTATGTCCCTCCAGAAATATGTCCTTTGCAGCCGAGAGGTGGCACCGTGTGGAATACATGCCGAATCATAGCGTTAAGCTACGGGCAGTGTTAAGTGAAACGTGAAATGCCCTCAGCAAGCTAAGATGGATGTTGACTCGGTGGGCTCATTTCTCTCACCAGACTGTTCCACTATTAGGGAGTTCAGTGTAACATGTCAACAAAAGGTTCAATTATGAGATTAAATTTGTTGGAACGATATTTTCTTAAATATCATAACAGCAGGGGGGTTTTAGCCACTTTTTCATCTAGGTAACCCAGAATAAAAACTTGAATTTGAAGAATTGAATTTTTGAGAAATTTTGAAATTGAGTTTTGCCCCAAACAATTGTTTTTTATCGATGGGAAAATGCGCGCGAAACACGCGCAAAAAAAAATGTGTTATAGTGGATAAATATTGAATTCTTCAAGAGATAAGTCGAGTTCCCAAATGAAAATGTCGTGACAAATAATCAAGCAAAATAATTGTTGTTGTTGTTGTTGTTGTTGTTGTTGTTGCCTTCACTAGATCAACTCGCGAGTGCTACGTTAGCATGTCTGGAGCAAGTCAAAATCGGCACGGGCAACGCAACGTTCATGTTCATGTGTTAGCTGCCCGTGTTGGCAAGCACGATTTTCTGCCGATTAAAATACTCAGTGACAAAGTTTTATTCTCCGCAATAAAACGTAGGGATCACTCCGCTTGTTCTGGTTTAGTTATCTAATTGGTGTTGCCAGGCATGAACAGTCGATAGAAATATAGGCTGAATGCGCCAGATCGTGCCAGCCAATCTAGTCCAATTCTTTTTATTTATCCATTAGTTTTGCCTTTCAAACAAGGTTCTTTATTCGCTAACCACAGCGCCCTCAACGAGCAGATCAATTACATAAAGGGAGATCAGTTCCAAGCAGCTCTCGTAAAAGTCTCGCGAGAGCCCATTTTGCAGTATGCGCAAAGACGTTTTCGCGCAGTTTTTCTTTTTGGATTTTGGATTTTGAACTTCCGGTTCAGAATTTTAGACGAACAATTTGGGCTTGAAAGACAGACTTCTGTTTATCTGAGACAGCCCAAATTGTTACGAATTTCTACTTCAATATCTTCTCCACATTTGGCCCTGTGACGGTAAGTCTCAACTCTGTTTGTTTTTTCGCAATCTTGCGGACAAAGCGATGTGGGCCCCCATGAGAACAAGCTGATCCAATAAGGCTGCACGCGTTGCGGCAGCCTTAAAAACAATTCCCTCGTGCCAATCTGTCAGTCTCTAATATAACATAAACTAGGATGAAAGTAACTCCGAAAATGGAAGTCATTGTGATAAAATATTCTATATTTCGGCAGTGCTTATGCCATCATCATCTAATATAACATGTACTGCATAGAATATACGAACCGATAATAAGGTACAGTATGAAAAGCTAAGAAATTCCATATTTCACACATCCCCCAGTAATGGAAGATGGATGATGCTATCGGAGAAAGTACATTCATCTCAAAGTAGAAAAACCAAATGCATAATTCATTAAAATGATATCCAAAGTTCAGAGAATAGTCCGTATTCATAGCTGAGTTCGTTATCCGCAATATCAGTCAAATATTGGAAACAATTAATCAATGATCATAGTCCCATGTTCATAGCGTAAGGTCATAATTCCATAGTTATCAAAACTTTTCAACGCAAATACTCTAGGTATGTGATACAACATGCCAGTCACACAGCAAGTGTGCACAATTACAAAACATTACACAAAAAGAAAACAATTCGCCAAAACACTACATGGAATGCAAAGCAGTTCACCAAAACATTACATGTACATGAAAATCAAAACAAACTCGCCAAAACAAATAACATTTAACTGTATCAAAATGTCAAAACTCAAACCTAAGTTAATGTCAATCAGAACAAACAGAAGCACATTTAGTTCGAAAGAAAATTAACATACCATTTCAGTGCAAGAAAAACTGTGATGTCAGTAGTCAGTAGAAAGGATTCACGCGGTGAAACAGTTATGACAAAATAATACAAAATAATTCTGCACAAATGACAATGCACATTGTCCAATTCATACCATTGCAAGTATCTCAATATTGTTGCAACAAAAATAGTCAAACACAGACACAATTATCATGTGGTTATGTCTCAAACATCTTTCCACGGTTATCACCAAGTATCAGACTTCTCTAGCATGGTCAGTGCTAAGTCATACCTCATCCTGAAGGGTTAACAATAGGACCTTATGTTACTCATTATGAAAGCTAGAAGTTTTATGGTTGACATTGACACAATATGTACTGGGCTTAAGGAAGTTGTCAATACGTGTTAATTGAAACCAATTTGTCATCCAACATCTGAGACTTATATCTGAGGATCCAAACAATAATAATAAAAATGCAGGATGATACAAAAGCAAATAACCATATTTAACCACAAATATCCATACTCCTATAGCCTAACCGGGGATTGTAAGGGCTCGTCAGCCGACATCAACCAGGCTTCCACAGCCTATCCCAAGCATTTATATGCTACAATCAGTAGTACGTACATGTACTCAGTGCAACAAAGACCTATCATAGGTTGTTTGTATTGATAGGCAGCATTCAGAACCAAAAACCATTCTCTCATGCCAATCTGTCAGTCTCTAATATAGCATGTACTGCATAGCATATACGAACCGATAATAAGGTACAGAATGAAAGCTTATGAAATCATGAAATTTCACGAAATGCGAAATAACGAAAAGTTAGAAAAATAAAATTGACGAAAGTACGGTAGCTAAGAAATTCCATATTTCACAGCCTGTATAACAATTTTTGCGTTCTTACTGTCCCTATTTTGTAACAGTTCTTGTAGATTTTCATCGGTCTACGAAGCGACCACCGTCAGTCATGTTGCAGTCAGACGGTACTTGAACAGTGATCACGTGATCACAATATTGACTCCGGACCTCACGGGCTTCGTCTGACACATAAACAGCTGGGTCAGTGAGTGAAAAATATTGACTCGTGGCTGGGTAAAGTTCGACCAATGAAATTCCAGGAAACCATCATGAATATTAAAGAGGTATAATAGCAGTACATGTGTGATGTCTGCAGAAGAATGTCGCGCGCGCTTGGATCACGGTTAGAAGGTATGTAATTGGTTGGCTCTAATGTGCTAGATCTTCTCTTCGTATTTCCAAATACTGTGTTCACTTGTAAAAGTTGGCGTAAAACTTCCAATGTAGTCAGATTTGAAGCAAATATCAACCCGTAAGACTCTCAAGGACTTCAGTTGGCTTAATTGCTGTTTATTACGGAATTCCACCAAAGTCTTGGTCTGTCCTCTATAATCTAACCAATATTTTGACGGCACGAACCCTGTCGGCAAAATACCGTGTTCTGTATAATGTCTACTCTTCATTCATCGGGCAGTAAGACATCTGAAATTTCATATAACTCTACTTCCGCTTTGATGACAAACAATTTCATTGACTGAAATCAATAGGGGTTGTCAAAATGAGATTGCCGAATATACGTTGAAGGCTCTCTCTTTTACCGGTATGGAAACGTCTATTTAGCATTTCGCCTGCTGTTGGGGCCTACATGTATTTCAGTCCGTTAACCTTGTAACGACGCCTGCATTCAGAACGTAAATGTATAGCGTACGAGCTCTCTATTATGCCATTTTACTTAAATCTCGAACACATGCACAACACAATTATGTGACAGGCGGACTGCTCTATGTTTTAAGACGATAGGTGTATTAAACTCGAAGAATTTACCACAGACACAACTCGATAACTTCAATAGAACCTTCAAATCTACCTTTTGAAGACTTCGAAAGTTTATTTACATCCTTCTGCTCTTTTTCCGCCCGTATCTGTACACATGCAACGGCATATCATATAAAAAGTCCCAGACCCATTTTTAACAGATATGGCAAATCAGCAACCGCATTAAAACAGTCGGTTATGAAGCCCGATAAACGCATGCTGGGTTTCACCGTTCACTGTGTTCAACAAGTCGCACATTATTTTCGCTGCGCAAGATACTATCAAATTATTATATACTCTCCCCACAGGTAACTGTTCCAAGTTCTAGGTAGCGTTAGCGCTCATGCGTTTAAAAAAAGATAACGGAGTGAGACAGAAATGTAGAGACCAGCTGATAAATGAGGAAGATCAGTAAGATATAAAAAGGGTAAACGTTGTCAATATTAGTTTGACCATCAGACCGTTGTGTAATGTTACCACCCGGAGTATGTTTTGTACATATTCTTGTTTCTTGTTTGTCGTTTCGAAAGTGATCGTGTGACAGTATTTTCTGTTTTCCACTATCTAATAACGAAAATACTTTTATATGATCACTTTCGAAATGACAAGAAATATCTTCATATGTATTCAGCTATGGGAGCTGTGTTATTTCGACTATGACACGCACCTCTATCAGAGAGGTACTGTATGTTCACTTTCAAGACTACCGGTCTGCTACCTCCTATTTTTCTGGGAGGTCTGTTGGCCGAGTGGTTTAGGTCGCCGACATATATGCTGGCGATAGGTGCCTTAATCTGGGGATCGCTGGTTCGAATCCTGCTCACGACTCGACCAGTTTTATGCACTAGAACCTGTACTATTCCTACGAAGTAGGCACTCATCTCCAAATTGTCCGGTAATTAGTGAGTCAGTCAGTGAGTCCCCGAAACATTTCTCCAGCAAAATAAGGAGAACCGTTGACATTAGAATCTTGATTTTTGCATGAACTTACATTAGGGAACTACCAGCAAGTTCTGAGCTGAACTAATTTTGATGAAAATTTGACCTACTTAGGTGACCACCCAACTTCGTAGATCCTGTGACGTTAGTCACACTTCCATGTACTAAGATAGTGTAATCTCAAAATAACGAAAATAAAGTCCATATTTTCGTCTGCTCGTTATCATGTACACGTTTCCATTTCCATCTAAATACTAGTAGTCAATAGGAAAGTTGGCTATGTGATAGAAATGCTCTAACGAAAAAGTTCGTGAACGACTCCGCGCTAAATTCACAGTAGGAATGTCCGTGTTGTAAAGTATTATACATGAGGTAATAAAGTAATTTCTATATAGTTTCTTTGATAGGCAGTTAGAACTCGTCACAAGGCTATTATATGTATAACAACTACTTTATTGCTGGGGAGCTGACGTTTCTTTGGAGATACTTCCAACGCGGATTCGGGGCCGCGCGCACATCGCCGGAAGTGACATCATATATAGTAAAATAAATGTTTGCCGAACATTTCGATACTTTTCAAGTCTGCATAATACCTATGTTGACCTAGCGTTGAAAGAAATTATATGGAGATTATTTCCCCTGTTTATCTGGACAGAGCATATGAAAAGTAGTTCGCTCATGTACAAAATTGAAGGAGTTGTTCGGCCGGATTCAAACTGAACTGTGCGTACATGGGTATTCCCCTATACGTCATAGCAACGTAGTAAAGGTCAACTTCCGCTCTTGAAGGGATGATAAATGAGCATGTGAATTGGGCATGCCAAACTAAGAAGTAGGCATGCCAAACTACATCTATTCAGCTAAAATTACATTTAGTAAACTTTAGCTGAAGCATCAAGCTGTTATTTTGCCAACTTGCCAACTTCGATCAAGCCAACATACTTGAACGTCAACACACAATTCTGACCCATATTTACATAAAGTCGACAAATGGTAATAATTCATAGCGACCTGTCACCATGAAAAGAAAATGTTAACATAAATATATCAACATATCGGGATAAACAAACAACATCTCGACAAGTTAAATTATCTCAACAGTTTGACATAAAGACAGAATATGTCGGATGCTCTTCAAAGTTATTAGTAGTGGTGTGTTTATTCCCCAAACCAGATATACAATGGCATAAAACGGGAATCTAATGCAGTAGACTCAATAAACAATGGAGCCGATATAATACATCAGAGATAACCCACAAACATTCACACGAACAAGAAACCGGAGGAAATGCAACTTTACGCTATTTGCTGTAAACCTTTCTGGTAAATTTAGCTACTTTACTCCAAACACTATAGGACTTATTTGGCGTTAATAACCCAAATTTCTCTTTCCACGGGCCACTCAAACATCATAAAAGATACAGAATATATACTCTCGAAGATAACTTGATTGAAATTAGTGACCAATTTTTTATTGGATTCAAAATATTCAATCTAATAGATTGAAAACAATAAAAAGAATTTATTGTAGACAGAAAATTCATTGTACTAGATTGAAATTTTCAATCTAATAGATGGCATATTCATTCGAATATATTGATCACTAATCAATCTGATAAATTGAATTTCCAATCCAATCATGTCAGAGATTATGCTCGCAAAATTTCCGCTTCTACTCCGTCTCTCGCTTGGAATACAATCCAATCCTTAACACACAACGGTACATATTTACTACCACTCCTCATATATTCCATCGAACAGCACTGCTCATTAACTCAACTGTTCTTTAAGAGTGACGCCCCACTGCCAGTTGGAAGGTCATATAAAAGTATTGTTTGAAGAATCTGACATTTCCCGAATATATATTAAGGGGTCAATACCGTTCAGTTCACACTCCAGATTCCGCTATTAGAGTAGCAGGTCACATAGACCTTCATGATCGGTAACTGAACGGAAGTTGATAATTGGCTGTTTACGGTATAAGCGGATCCTACGCGGTTTCAAAGTTGAAAGTTTCAGCCCGGCCTAACACTGCTGATTTTAGCATTGTCTGAAACCCGTAATAGCTTTATTTATACTAGGTTTGTCCATTCCCTCCTTGTCATGCTTGTGGCAAGCTGAATTGCTAGTTCCCCGAAATATACTATTCCCCATCTTTATACCAAGGAGGAAGTAGTGGTGGACGCGATTTGCTTCAAGTAGCCTAGATGTACGACTGGACGCTAATAACTATTTTATGGTATTTTACATTGTAGATTGCATTACATCGGCTAAGACTGCAGAGAAAACTTTATTCACTCTATACCTCGACAGAGATACATGGAACACGGCGAACACTGTTTGTCAGGAACAGGGAGGAAGGCTTTTGAAGGTTAACACTCCGGTTAAACAAGGAATTGTTGAATACTTTAAACAACAGGAACCGTGGCTCTCCAAAGCGTGAGTACAATATGCAACTAATGGCACATGGACTATCACGAAAATTTGCAGTTTGCTACTATTTCTTATGTGCTCGCATACTCCATCGAATACATTTTCAGAGCAGGTTTGTCTCAAAATAGTATTTACATTTAGTCGCCTTCTGATCCGAATGAACCCACCGGAACCGATCCAGCACCCATGGTATTTGTGGAACCTCTCGAGATTGAATAGCTGTAAGCAGGCTACAGAGAGAGCGGATCACTATGTTTTAACTGAATTGAATTGAATGTATTCACCAACATATAATAGTCAACCGTAATATTATATTTATATTGGCGGGAATAAAACCCCAGAGATATTGTTCTATCACAAGACAAAAAAAACATTTTAACATCTAAGAATACACAGTAGGTGAAGTTATTGTGCTATGCCCCTGCCATTTTGCGTGATTTGATTTCAAGGGTACTTAAACTTCAATAAACACTTTTTTTCTCCAGTCTGTTCAAATGAGGTAGCAGATTATTCAGCCTTGAATTGATAATCATGCATTATCTATATTTATCTAAAAGTTCCATACCTGTCAACTGGACCAGGGGTCTTTTTCGAATATCCGCTGAAACAGTATTTTCGTTCGTAAGTTAGAAAATAAGTTGTCTGTGGGAAACAATTGGGCACTTGAACTCACGAAACAATTTGTATTACATTTATCTGATTTGTTTTAAAATCGAAACTTAGCAACGCTACAACCGTTTGGCATGAATATAGCCTGGATACGTAGAGAGTACAACAGACACCTGCTGAAACTGTGCGCTGTGTCCAAAATAAAGTAATACCGGTATTTTAGTATCCAATTACATCTACACGATACCTTGTACGGCTTCTCTTAGCGCCCCTGGAGTAGGTTTATTATTGTAACTTAATAAAAAAAAAATGAATAAATACAACGCGGAGACCTACTCACTCCGATAATTTCATGCGAATTAATGCTATATTATTATGTTATTAACCAAATGTTTTCATATTGGCCTGGTTATAGGTCCGAGGTCAGCCGTATTGGCACGAGGCCACAGGCCGAGGGCCAATACGGCTGACCGAGCAAGTAAGTAAGTAAGTAAGTAAGCTAGAAAATAAGTTGTCTGTGGGAAACAATTAGGCACTTGAACTCACGAAACAATTTGTATTACATTTATC
>JAVTVY010007773.1:0-45237 GCA_036873755.1 Hanleya hanleyi
TACCGGCCTCTCCGCGTAATGATCGTCGTATAGGCTGGGCCACAACCTCTTTACTCCAGGTCTTCTCTCGTAATAGACATCGGACCTCGTACCTCCAAAGATCGTAAGGAGTATTAGCATCCCCTTTACCCGGTCTGGTTTCGCCAGAGAAATTATTAAGTCGAGGTTGAAAGGAGCTTTGATAAACAACGGGTGCAGCTTGAGATGGTTCCACTTCGTGTTTAACAGTATCGCTCGATTGGCTGGCAGTATACGCTTTCATCCATGCAGCTAAATCTTGCGCAGAATCCGCTTTTGGTTTTACACCCAATTCAGCGAACGCTGCGCCGATCCGTTTCAACTCGTCCGATGTTAGATCTGCCATGACTAATTAATCAGAGAGAAGCGGTACAGTGGGAATCAAGACAGAATACGCAAGCACAGCGATGTATACTGAAGGTTATAAACACTCTTCAGTACGACGCTTGCTGTCCGGGAACCGTATATTAATCCATCACCTCGCTGGAGGCTCCAAAATGTAGAAGGTCGTTGGCCGTAAATGAAGAACCAAAACCCTGGTTTATGTCGTCGGTATGGATATTTATTCGATTAACCCAGACTTAAGACCCTGATAATCCAATGGAGAATATCCAAACAACTCCAAACGAAACAAAACTGGCAGCAGAGCTCAAGCAAAGTACTGAACTCAAACAGTAACAAAGAAAAAGTGAACCGGCCAGTTCGTTCAGAAAAAATCATGCAGTCACCAAAATTTCCCATAAGGCATTTCACCAATAGAAACACTCGGCACATTCATCACCCAATCATACTCAAGTGCGTCATGAATAGTCGTTGATTAAGTCGAACATTACCGAGTACGAATGTCAAGTCATGAATATGTAATATGAAACCCTTGCCCAAGTTAAAATACAACACAAGGAATGCAATGAACATTAAATACAATAAATACAATGAACAATACAATAAATACAATGAACAATACCTCTTTGACACATATATTGCAAACATTGAATATTTAAATATCGAATTACAAATTCAATAATCACTGGTTCTCTTATAAGCCAATAGAAGCCTAGCCAAGTTGACATGGCTTCGTTCATTCCTTTACTACGCCATGATGCCTCTCAATGAACTTACATGTACATGTAAACTCCGGGATCACACGGCTCCGTGGGTCGTTCGGCTCTATCCGGCAATAAAACAACCCCTCCCAGCTCTCTGTCCATTTGTTTTTTCGAGTTCGACAAAGAGTTTGATTGCCGTGAAGAGCTCATCCGTCTGCAATCAGTCTTCAAACATCAACGGTCGGTTGAATTCTCCACCATTATCTTCATACGTGTCACGTGAACAGCAACGTATCTTGCGCACGTGACCGGCCGTACGAAGACAATGGCGAAGAATTCAACCGACCGTTGATGTTTGAAGACTGATTGTAGACGGATGAGCTCTTTACGGCAATCAAACTCTTTGCCGAACTCGGTTGTTTGAGCCGAACGACCCACGCAGCCATGTGATCCCGGAGTTTACATGTAAGTTCATTGAGAGGCATCATGGCATAGCAAAGGAATGAACGAAGCCATGTCAACTTGGCTAATAGAAGCCGTGTTTTTAGAAGTTTGCACCTCGATCTCGTTTTACACTGACCCCGTGCACCATGAAATCTGGATATATCGCTCCGCAGCTCATTTCGAATACATGTATGTTTTAGATCCTGTAACCTCAACTTTCGTTTCTGCATCGAATGTTCAGTGCACATAACACACAGAGAACTTTGGCTGCAAATGTCCTGGTTTTATAGAACAAGATTATATACCTGCTGACGAAGTAGTTCTTGACTCCCCGAAGATGACAGACTAGTGTCTTGGGCTGATACATCTTCACAACGTCAAGGTATCTTCTTGAGCCAAAGGCTAAACCTTGACCATCAGGCGTAGCACACCGCGTTCCGTCCGCTTTCAGTAGTCATTTCAGTCACATGACCTCTTGACCTGCGCTGATGAGAAAATACGTTAGAGTTTGACTTTCTGTGCTAAACTATTCGCCGATACCGAATGTAAAATATTTAAACCAAGCATGAATAACAATAAGATATTAATGGATAGACCAGTGATTTTTTTAGAAGTCCATGTGTTATTTCACCCTCTTCGAGTCCTTCAGTGGATAGATGAGGTCGAATTACAAGCGTCTGGTCCGTCATTCATAATTCAACCGTCGTCCATTAGAGAATATCCGCCTCCATAATCCAAAGACCTATCCCATATTATATACATGTATGACGAAGAATGCACTGACATCGCGGACCGCCTTTAAAGCTTCGGTCAGTGTTTTCTACATTTGCCTGGCTTGTGGGATGTCTGATGGAGATGAATGGGTATAATTTTTCTTCAAATCGACTTTGTTTTAAACTATCTTTTTTTATATTTATTAATGTTCATGGTATGTTGAAAATGTGGGTGTTCATCTGCCACCGGGTATTCCACAATGGTGTGTTCGACTCTGTTGTCACGGTAGTCATGATCGCGGTGAACAAGTGATCTGATTTGACAATATATACAAGATGTTGCTTTTTGCTGATTGACTGGAATCTAAAGCCGCGTTTCCGCTGAACACGATACAGTGTCTAAATGTACCAGGGGCATCTAGGATAGAGATACCCCTGATTTTAGCGAGGATGGAGCAGATATGGCAGAAACAGGATCAGGAGTCTACATGTATTACAGTGGTCAACGAAACTGGGTAACCCGACTTGCGTGGTATTTCTCGGCCGAAATCCGAGTAACGACACCTGTTTATATAGATCAGATCTATCTAAGGCTCACACCAGTACGAAACCAGTCGTTTTCGATTATAATTAGGAAAAATGAGCACTCGGCAGCATGATTTCTTCCCCAACCCGCTTACTGGATTTAGTTAATGAAACCATTTTAAATCTGAGCTGCGAGAAGTTTGTTTTTTCAGGGTTACTGTGGCCGGTTTAAAAGGCCCACTGTGATTGGCTAGGCGACTCTGGAGACATTAATATATTGAATGGTGCGAAACCCCATTCAATAATTTCACACAAATATACTAAATGTATTAGAAGTATTTCAAAGATATATTACATAAATATTACACTTTATTTTCTTTGAATTGAATAAATAAAAGTGCTATTGAATCATTAGGTTGATGTTCCTATATTCCAAACTTTATCGAGATCAATGTTATTGACGTATGTACAGCAAGTATTGGACATAAATTGGAATTATTGAATAAAGCAACAGATCGCCTGCCGTACTTTTCCAGATGTGTTGCAGATTTAAAACAGCACACGCCTCGTCTCTATTGCGCAACAGAAAAGTTCATCAGTCTGGTGTGTGCAAATTGACGACAGGGACCATGCATGCCTGAAAATGATGGGCAGTGGTTGAGTACATTCTACAAAAATAATATACGGTTGCTAAATAATGTGACGTCACAACTATCGTTTCAGGTACTTTTGAAATCAAAGTACCTCTTTTAAAAAAATTATTGAAAACGATTTTATCTAATACTAAAACTGAGGCTGTGCATTATTATTACTTCACAGGCCGTTGATAGCAGCTATCACCATTAAGCTTCATGTCAGTGCGCACCAGAACTCCACACTTCTCTGTGGCAAGTCAGACAGTTCCGACAACAAAGGCATTACAGCAAAGCAGATATACGAGAAGAAGGGAGCTAAAACTACTGGTTATGGAAGGTATGCTTACAAAACCAGAAAGAAGCTTAAAGGAGAAGAACACATGTTACTAATGTATACACTGAATGAAAGATCTATCCAAAAATGTAAGCAAATAACTTTTGCGATTTTTTCTAGTCGATCAGATCGGCGTTCAACCTGCGCATCGTTGTCTCTCAAGCGTGCCGCCATTTTGACTCGGGTCGTCTAAGCGTGTGAAGGCGAAAATATAAGGCAGTGTTGGAAACTGGACATGGGTAATCACGACAGTAGTAAGTAAAAGTGATTTCGAGTTAATGGCTCGACACTGCGCATGTGCGAGAAAGTGGTGTGCGCAGAAATGAGGAGGTCGTGAGGAGGTGTGCACAGGAGTGTTCTGCGCAAGTGTATGACGTCACTTCCGGTCTGGATGAATAGGGCGTGACCTTGGGGGCATGTATTCCTCCGCGGTGATGCGACCTGGCGGTGATGCGGTCTGCCTCCGCGGACCGAAAGTAGTCCCAAATACGTGGGTTTTCGTGAGAATGTTCGGCAATCTGTAGGGACCGCTAATGGACCGATTGGGTCGAGTGAGGTATCAATGTAAAGCATACGTGAGGGATTATCCAACGGGCTGGGTGTGACGTAGAACTGACGTCATTCTGCGCATGCGCAGTAGAGAAAATATATGGAAATAGACGTTCTGGGGCCTAGGTGGGCCACTAATGGGCCGATGGAGTCGTACGAGGTATCAATGTGAAGCATTCGTGAGGGAGCATCCACCTGGACTAGTGTGTCGTTCGTTGTCAACATTCTGCGCATGCCCAGACAGGGAATTGTGGGCAAAGGGTATGGAAATAGACGTTTTGGGGTCTATATGAGCCACTAATGGTCCGATGTAGTCGAGTGAGGTATCAATGTGAAGCATTCGTGAAGGAGCATCCGCCTGGACTAGTGTGTTGTTCGTTTTCGACGTTCTGCGCATGCGCAGATAGGGAATTGTGGGAAAAGCGTATGGAAATAGACGTGTTGGGTCTAGGTGGGCCTCTAGTGGGCCGATTGGATCGAGTGAGGTATCAATGTGAAGCACATGTGAGGGGGCATCCGCCTGGACTAGTGGGTCGTTCGTGTTCAATATTCTGCTGCGCAGGTCACGTGGTTTGGTGGGTGGTGTGTGACGTCATTTCCGGTTTTCAGAATGACCTCCGAACACAGAAGAGTTCTAATTTTTTCCTTAGATGTATGGAATGCATGTACTAGAACATCCGGGACCTTTTCAACATCCGGGAGCTTTTCAACATCCGGATCTCTTCAACAAAAGGGGTTTCCCCGGCCCGGCCCGGCCGCAGCGCGCGCGGGTTATCCGGCCGCACGCCTGCGCGTCATCACCGGAAGTACGCGGGTGAATGTCGGGTCAAAAGGTCAAAGGCCACATCCAGATCAAAAGGTCAAAGGTCTCCCTTTCGGCAAGGTTCGCAACAATGTTGCGGCATCGATATACAGAGCTTGAACACAAAAAGGAGATTGTAATTGAACCTGGGAAGGATAGGCAATTCCATTTGGATCAATCAGCGGTCGAGAAAAAGAGACAATGAGCGATCGATAAAAGAACCAATGGACGGGTACTAGAATTTCGCTCACGTCTGCGCCTGCATCCGGGTACTAGGATGCTCTCGCCTACGTCCGCACCTACATCCGGGTTCTTGTACATCCGGGTTCTTGTACACCCGGGTAATGTTTTCTGGACATTGATGGCTTAGATTTGGCCCCATCCTAGGCCACTGATTGACTAATTTCTCCACGGTGTTCCATGCCAGTTTCACCGAATCCCCACATGTCTGTTATAGACTTCATGTATTTTGCTCATATAGAAAACACACAAGACAGGGTTTTTTGGGCGTGAGATCTCATTTTGTTTTTTATTCAACAATAACTATCAACAACAACGTTAGAACAGCCACGTGAAAACTGAAGCCCAGAACAGGGGGCTTCTACATTGAAATCGATAGAACTTAAGCCCAGAACAGGGGGCTTTTCGTGAAAGAACTTAAGCGCAGATCAGGGGGCTTTTCGTGAACGAACTTAAGCCCTGAACGGGGCTTGTACATTGGAATGATGGGCGGCCCAGTCATATACGAGCACATCTCGGTCCTCGCCCTTAGGGTACTCGTCAAACATATGTACGATGGTAGATAAGGTTCTTCCCCGGCATCGATGGTACAGGTAAACCAAGCAATATTGTCCGCACACGCTACTGGTCACGCATTGCAACGTTTGGCTGTTCCAACACCACATCTCTGTGCCTTGATCCATGAAGTCTGTTAAATCGGGATGGAGGGGTGGCAGGCCGTACAGGTTCGAATGAAATTCGCGCGCCCAAAGTTCGGTGTTAATGCCATGGCTGGGACCTGTTGTCCGTCCACATGCGCGGCCACAAAATTGATGCCGTCGGTGTTAATGCCGTGGCTGGAACCTGTTGTCCGTCCACATGCGGGGCCACAAAATTGATGCCGAAATGCTTAAAGTCAAACGGGTTCTCTGGGTAGGCTCCACTGAAACTGGTATTTTCCACACAGGCCAGGATCGATCGCCTGGGTAGTTCCCCAGGTACAGGTTTTCTTTGTTGGCGCTCATATTTCCAGCCGACACAGAGAACACTTTGGTTTGCACACGCCGGATAGGGTACTGGGCTGGCTTTGAGGTGTGCCAATTGAACGGCTGGATTCGGTTTCACTTTTCGGACATACAGGACTGCGTCTTGGATGACAATCTTATGGTCATCAGCATGCCCCTCTACGTTAGTGGCCATCAAGGCGAAGGTCGGAGGCGCCTGTATCAGTCGGATTTTGATGGGGATCCTGTTCAAGAGGTACCGGTCTTGCATGAACATGTCTGCGTGCAGTCGACCCATGAGATCCACCGAGACGCCGTTCGCGGTGAAAGCCTTCCTTTTGTTATATCCCGCATTGTCGTTCTCTACGCCCATGTGCTCGACTGTGTCCTGGTAGAATAAAGCGGCTGTCAGCTGAGATTTTTTAGCCTCTCGTCCATACGACAACAGCGTCTTGATGTAGGCTCGATAGGGGTACGTGTTGGTCGAGCCACTGATGAGTTTGTCGCTGAGAAATATATCCACCTGTTGAAACATAGAGTGCAGCCAGAGATTCGTCGGGCCCACCGTTGCTTGGTCGACGATTCTGGAGCCATATCCATTGACGACCTTGGCTTCACATACAAGTATGTATGGGCTAAATACACATAGGCCGTATCCGCATTTCTGATGGTGAACTCGAAGGATCATGTTTCGTTGATGCTGGAGAGCGGGGAATGCTCCACCCATAATCCTTGTTCGGCACTGGTCTGTGTGGGCGGGACGGTCCATAAATCAAATTCACTGTTGGTGGAGGGGCAGGACTGCGTGGATTAAGGACATGTTTAAGAAAAGATATCCTGGGTCTTCGATGTGCGTCGTCGCTGGGTCCGTCGTCGACTGGTGCGTGGTCTTGGTGGTGCAGCTCTTTTATTCCCTACGGTGCGTTGTGCTTTGGCCACCAAGACGCCTCCTGCTTCTTTGGCCCGCCGTTTCAATGCTTCTTTGGGTGCCGTACCCCCAAGACATCACCGGGCACTTGCAGTCCACTGCGTACCGCTTCTTTGCCGATTGCTTTCACCCCACGCGTCACCAAGGGCAGGAACGTTTTGACGATGCTCCCGAGTATTTTTCCCAGCCCATGTCCTCGTTGCATGCGTGCACCACTAAAGACCGGAATGCCACCTCCGGCCTGTTGGGTATAATAGTCCATATAGCTGCGTGCATCGCACTCGTAAGGCACCTTCATTATACAAGTGGGGAGCACGTGCTTGTCGAAAATGAAGTGTCAGCACCAATTTTTCCTCGTTCGAATGCCACCGGTCGTCCCGTGTCATCTCTTATATCCACCGTGATAGGGTTGATGTCGGTTTGTCGTACGGGTAGGCAGCATGTGAGTGAAACTGTGAGTAACTTGATCTCCATACGTCTTTTTAATGGGGACCACCCGTAACACAGGTGTGTTGATATAGCCCACAATGTGGTTGTCGGCCACCTCCGAGTAAACGTAGAGTCCGTACATACCCGACTTCATATCCATGGGGATCTGGCCATGGTCCTCGGATGGACCCGTGTAGGTCGAGTGAGTGACACCCAGCATTTGCTGTAGGATAGGACTCAGTACGACACTCACGTTGGCGGTGAGGATGATATGTGCCTTGTCGTTGTGTGCGTTGGAATTGAAGTCCACGTGATTCTTCAAGGGAACGGTTTTGATGGGTTTTGAAACATTCGTGACCTCCCGTAGAGCCTTATAATGCAACAGTCTTGTCAGCCCTTGCATGAACTCCTTGGGAGTATCGTGTTGGCCTTCGGGGAGGGTGAGTCGGGTGTCTTTGCCTTCGTAGGTCACCTCGTACCACACTTCATTGGCTCGCACGTCGTACCACGAGTAAGGGTATTGGATATCCACGAGACCACATTCCCATCGTCCAGGTAAATACCTGGTGTTGTAAAGGTGTTGTCGGGAAACACATTCAGCGAACTGTTACTGGGTAGGGTGAGGTAAAACGTGGCGACTGAGCTGTCCTGCTGCTGCTGTTGGTTTTAATAGGTGTTCCAGGCCTTGGGCGGTTGTGTCCGACGTCTTGTTCGTCGCGGTGACTTGCTACGTGTCACGGCTCTGGAGATGTGGGGTGTCTTGGTCAAGGGTGGTTTTTTAAAGGGGTGAAAAGAAGGTGCCCGTCGTGGTGGTGTTTTGGGGGGTGACTCCGGTTCCCACTCGGCTTCCCAAGAAGGTAGTGGGCCACTCGGCGATTGTTGGGTCCGCTGCATCCAGGCCCAGCGTTGGGGGTTCCCCACCAATTCCTGTGGTACATTCATGTCTTTCAAGCCTTGAGCGAAGACCTCCCATCCTCGAGGATCCATGTGCGACCTACGTTGACGCATCAGGTCATTCACGAAATCCGTCATGTGGGTACCGTGGACCACCTGATTCTGTACCAGTAGTTCGCCTTGATCACTCCAAGTCATGCTAGGATTCTGTTTCTTCCGTTTTAATACCAGGCCAGCTTGTTTCTTGAACGATGGAGGTACACTCTTCAGGACTTCGTCTTTCACACACTGTGGAGCTGTGGGTGGTACCCCTGGTAATGGCGGCTGTTGGAGCGATGCTGAGGTCGGCGGTGTGTCGCGTGGTGGTGGTGGTGGTGGTGATGGTGCTGGGGTAGAGAGGGTTTTGTATTGGTCCATGAACGTCATGTACCGTTGAAGCGTCTCATTGTACCGTTGTACTTTCTCACTGTTTTGTCGCTTAACCCAGGTCTTTGTAAGATCTGTTGCATCTCTTCATCCAGGGTGTTTATGGTCTTCACCGTAGGTGGGACAGGGTAGGGCGATTGGAGGTTTTGAAGAAACCGTGGTTCGACGAGGACCATTTTTGTCGTGTGGTTCATTGTCGGCCGAAGAGTCAACCCAATACTGGACCCAACACGGAAGCGGCCAACGGTGCTAAGATGGCCACGAGAAAGCCGACTTTCTGTAACACCTGTTTCTTTTGTGTTTGAGTGACTCGCTTCTGGACTATGGTTCGGAGACCTGTCTTATGCTTGGTCAACTTGGTCTTCTGAGCCGGAGTCAGTGGTACGTTGCCTTTTAACAGGTTGTACCCGATCTCGCACAGACAGCGTACACGGTCAGGGTCCGCACCGCGTACAATGGTTCGGACCAACTCGGGTGGGGCCGTCTTCAATACACGGAGCGTCGGAGCGTGCTTCCGTACTCGCGCAGACGTCATGTACAACTAATGCTAGAACCCACAACTCTGCTCTTTTTATCTACCTCAGAGAACAGAGACAAAGTCAACCATGCTGTGGTATTCATTCTTTTTATTATCCCCATCATCAAACACACACACTCCAGCTGGGGGAGCCACTGTGGATGTGTTTACATTATTTTTGCATGTACACGTGGTGGGTCTCTCCGGGAAAGATGCCGGTCCGTAGTCGAAGGTGGTCGGGGGTGGCTTGCTTGAGGTCGAAGAGCATATACCCGTGCTGAGGGGTTGTGGCATCTTTAAAGACTTCCAACGCAAACGGTGTGCGGCCGGGATACATTTGTCTCGCCAGGTGCAGCAGTTGAGTGGTATCTCTCGGGTTTTTGAAGACCACCAGGTAGTGGGCATTTAAGCTGATATTCCGATGTTCTTTGTTTTTACTGAACAGATTCTGCACAATGTAGATGATGCTGAGTCGTCGATGATGGCTGCCTTTGGTAAAGAGTTGGGTGACCCGCGCATCCGTCTCCGCCATGAGATCATCCAGAACCACCAAGGTGTCGGGTTCCAAATCGGCCAGGTTGGGTAGGCCTTCCACGAACGTGATGTGGGGCATTGCTGTATACGCTGCCTGCCATTCTCCGTAACACCACACGACTCGGGCAATGGGTGGGGTGATCATGCTGTCGGCGTGTTGAAGGAGCTTCCTGACGAAGTGGGTTTTGCCGGAGCCCGTCAGTCCTGCGATGACGCAAGTGAAGGGATGCTGCCACCGAGGGGTCCATGGTTGGAGGTGTATCCGCTGTCGTGGAAACCCGTTCTTGTAAATTTGGTACGAGTGAACTGGAATGGTGGTGGATACAACGTCGGTCGTCGTTGTCTGTTCACTGTGAGGGATGAAATCCGGTGAGTTTTCAGACGTAGTGGGTGTACTTGGTGTAGGTGTGGAGCTCGGTGTGGAGCTCGATGTGGCTTGTACACGTGGTGTGGTGGTGGTGGTGACTGGGCTCTTTTCGATCACGGAGGTGACTGGTGCTATCTGTAGACTGGTTTGACTGACGTCTGGAGTTCTAAGTTGGTTAAGTAGCGTGCTGACATAGGCTACGTCGTAAAACACACCCCCGTACAACACACTCAGCAGGGTTAGCAACATCACCACAAAGCCCACTTGCGCTTTGCGCGTTTTGGGAGACGCTGTGTTCAGAGGCAGCTGCTGTTTGTCCATAGCACCGTGGTCGAACGTGGAATGAAGGATGACGGCAGGGGTGTCTGGCTTTATAGTCGTTTCACCTGGTTGGCAGCGACGCAGAAATTGAAGGAACTGGGCCAGCCTTGCCATTTGACGAAATGAAACAGTTTGCCACGTCGACGTTCCGTTTTCAAAATCTGCTCCACCGTGTAGTAGTCTTGCTTTCTTTTTACGACAGGCTGTCATTCCTTCTCGTAAAACGTCCCTAGCAACGGTTCCCCTTGAAGATCTTCCAGTTCATTGACTCGCTGCTGTGGGGGTAGGCGCCGTTTAATCAGGAAGTGCTCATCGCTCCAGTTGGGCAAGTAACTTTTCTCAAATTGACCTTTGACTTTACTGATCCGTACAGGGTTCCCGACCTGGTACACCTCCATCGTCGTTCTCTGCGATTGCCTGGGGTACAAGACACGCCGGACTTGGGCTTCATTGCGTTGGGTCACGGTAATGGGGGCTCTCTCTATACTCCGGTGATAGGCTCGATTGTAACCACTCACAAGTTTCGGGAGAACATCGATGTACCGCCTTGTATTCTTATAGGTGAAATATTTATACATGCGGCCTTTGAATGTTCTGTTGAACCTTTCCACCACGGTAGCCTTGGTCTCGTTGTACGTATGGAAGAAAAACACCTGGGCTTTCAGAAACTGTTGGAACGGTCTGTTGAGGAATTCCGTGCCTTCGTCGCTTTGCAAATACATGGGTTTGCGCCAGGCCTTGAAGATGTCCTTGAACGCCGCTATGAGATTCGCCCCCGTTTTCGTCCGAAGGGGTACCACCCACGCATACTTCGACAGGATATCGATGCACGTCAAGATATACCGATTTCCATCGTTTTGTTTGGAAATGCGCTCATAATGACCAAATCCGCTTGCCATTGGGCATCTAGTCCTCCCACGATGACCCGGCTCCGTAGAAAATGGCGACGGGCAGCTCGATGTAAGGTATAGATGTCTTGTTTTCTTAACCAATCTCGGACTTGAGCACGTTGTATCCCCTGGGGTTTGGCCGCTCGGTAGAGAGCCGTCAATGCACTAAAGGCCGCGGGAGTGTCGGAACTGTAGTATGAGTTATCCAACACCTTCTCCCAGCTCTTCATGGTGACAAATGATGATGGACCCTGGCTCTATCGTTTGTTTATAACGGATATATCTTGGGCCGGAGTTTCTTCTTTGGCTTCTGCCAGCACAGTGTCCATGGTAAATGACCACTCCAACTCGTCTGATGACCACCTGATAAGCACTTGATCCACATCTGCCACGACATCCTCCAATGCAGACCATAGAACAGGGTGAAGAGTAAAATGCACTGTACCCCCATCTAGCCGAGCCGGTTGAGCAAAGAAGGGGCCGCGTCGGATGTACACAACGTGACACAAGTGAATGAGGTCGCCGTCCAGTTCACCAGACAACACCCGTTTGAATTTGGTCCAGCCCTCCCGGGGCAGACGAATGTGAACCGGGCACGGTTGTGTGGGGTCCGCATCACAGATGTCTCCCACCTCCTCCATGATATCGACCTTTTCCGCATAAACGTGCAGAAATACCTCGGGGGTCAAGCTGAGATACGCCCGTATTATGTGCTCCATCATGGTCAGTACGTGAATGGTACCAGATTTGACTGTCTCTCGTATTTATAGGGAGAACCCCGTGAGATCAAAGGATCGGGTGGTCATGTCACTGGGCTGACTGAGTCTAGCCGGATAATCAATGCCATCGTCGTCTGCCTCCGCTTTATTGCTAGACATTTGTGCATTGGGTTCTGCCGCCGTTTCTCTCAGGGCACGAGCACACTCCAATTGAACAGCTGACCGCTCGTCCGGTGTAAACAGCTGGTTCCGGCGTGAGCGCTCGTGGTCCATAGCCCGGGCATCAAGGATGGTTGTCATAGTCCAGTAGTGGTGAGTGATAGCACACCTCTCCATCGCGTGCACTCTGTCGAGGACAGCTTCTGTGAACTCTTTAAGGATCTGGCTTCGCCCCTCGTTGTCGTCACCATCTGCAAACATGGGCCGAACCACTGCTCGGTAACCCGTGAGTGAATTAACCACGGTGGCATGCTGTAAAATGCGAGTGGCATAGGGCTGGATCTCCGTCATGGCTCTGCGACCGTAGAAATGAAGGTGTGAGGCGCAAAGAGACGTGTTTTACAGACCATGTCACACATGCGCACCTATACGTAGCTCTACGGGTGTAGTCCGTGATACGTACTATTATGATTGGTTCGTCCAAAAAAGAGAGCAATAACAACAAAGATTACAGATCAATCCTTTTATTATGCATGAATCGAGCGTGACCTGGGAACATGATAGAAATGCATGTACTGACCTGTCTGTGGGGTTTTCGCCGCCAGAATTTCGCTGCCGTCCGCGCCTGCATTCGGGTATGTATGAGGGTCTGGGTGAATGGGGCGTGACCTGGGAACATGATAGGAATGCATGTACTGACCTGTCTGTGTGTTTTTTTCTATGTATGAGGGTCTGGGTGAATGGGGCGTGACCTGGGAACATATGGGGTTTTTCTATGTATGAGGGTCTGGGTGAATGTGGCGTGACCTGGGAACATGATAGGAATGCATGTACTGACCTGTCTGTGGGTTTTTTCCCGCCAGAATTTCGCTGACGTCCGCGCCTGCATCCGGGTGAATGGGGCGTGACCTGGGAACATGATAGGAATGCATGTACTGACCTGTCTGGGGGGGGTTTCCCGCCAGAATTTCGCTGACGTCCGCGCCTGCATCCGGGTACTTCTATGTAGGTGTATACAAGAGGGAATTTTTAGGGCATTGCTGCATTCATTGCCTTGCTTGACCTGACCAGCCTGAGCCTGCCTGACCAGCCTGAGCCTATCTGACGAGAAGAGCTACTTGCCTGAGCCTCACCAGTGCAACCTCACCAGCCTGATGTTCACTTGTACAACTTGCCAAAAGCAGTTTACTCGTTTAGATAATTTACGACGCCACGAGACCTCCACCCATAACGATGCACTGTATACTTGTATAACCTGCGCACGGTCATTCAATCGGGAGGATAATTTACTGCGCCACGAAGGCTAATTCCACGAGGGGACGACGGAACAGCGTAACGATTGGGACGACAAACGACCCAGTCAGTTAAGACGGCATCAGCGCTCGATTCATACCCCATCTCTACGGTTTGGGCGACAACTTCCCACTAAAGAGGCACCCAGGAGGGTCAGACCCAGTGAAAATGAGCCCGTAGAGACGAATGCCACTAGTGATGCGATCACAGAGAGCCCGACTATACCCACAGTTCAGAAAAGCCTAGATATCCAGCCAGTCCCTAGCATTACTGTTGCCAGTCATACCTGCCTGACGACATCGAACATTTTCTGCAGTGGATGTTCCTAGCGATCTGTTACAGGACGCCCATCCAGTGAGTGACATTTATCGGCGCCAATGGCCCATGATACGGCACGTTTTCCACTGTGATCGCTCCATTCCAGATATCTACAATTTCCCACTGACCGACCTCACCCGTCTACGCAGCTACGTGGAAACCATCTTCATTGACCAAACTACGGTCTTCAAATTGAATGTCGCTTTCGGGTACATCTTACGTCACAAAGAGACGGGCCAGTTACGGTATTATTATGCCAGTAATAACAGCCATGTGTTTGACCAGCCGTTCACCATCATTAACCGGGCGTCGCTAGAGACGATGCTGGAGAAACTGGACACCGTGGGTCCATTGAGATGGGCACATCGTCAACTCCCCAACACACAGTGGGTCGTAAAAAGGGTCACCAATGCTACGTTCTTCGTTACCAAGCTGAGCGACCAACCCCATTGGCTGAATGCGTCACCCTTGCACTGATGCGATCGTTGACTTGAGCTCAGTAAGCACTTGTACCTAATGTGACGGTGCGTTAAATAATAAAACATGGTGTTTGGTATTTCAATTTGTTTTGCTATGAACATACTAAACATACCCAGGGCGGCTCCCCCAGCCTGGGTATGATGTAACATTGGGGATAATAAACTGTATAAACATTGCTGAACTTGTTGTTATTCACGACAACCGCTTTCCGCTATACTTGGATGAAATATATACCCCGATGTGATATAGTGCCCTTGCACACTTCCGGTGATGACGCGCAGGCGTGCGGCCGGATAACCCGCTCGCGCGCGCGTGCAGCCTGATAACCTGTGCGCGCTGCGGCCGGGCCGGGCCGGGGAAAACCCGGATGTTGAAGAGGTCCCGGATATTGAAAAGCTCCCGGATGTTGAAGAGGTCCCGGATGTTCTAGTACATGCATTCCATACGCCTAAGGAAAAAATTAGAACTCTTCTGAGTTCGGAGGTCATTCTGAAAACCGGAATTGACGTCACACACCACCCACCAAACCACGTGACCTGCGCAGCAGAATGTTGAACGGGAACGACACACTAGTCCAGGGGGATGCCCCCCCACATATGCTTCACATTGATACCTCACTCGATCCAATCGGCCCACTAGTGGCCCACCTAGACCCTAACACGTCTATTTCCATACGCTTTTCCCACAATTTCCTGTCTGCGCATGCGCAGAACGTCGAACACGAACGACATACTAGTCCAGCTGGATGCTCCGTCGCGAATGCTTCGCATTGAAACCTCACTCGACTCCATCGGACCATTAGTGGCCCACCTAGACCCAAGAATGTACATTTCCATACACTTTCCTTACTGCGCATGCGCTGAATGACGTCAGTTCCACGTCACACCCAGCCCGTTGGATACTCCCTCACGTATGCTTTACATTGATACCTCACTCGATCCAATCGGCCCACTAGTGGCCCACCTAGACCCCAAAACGTCTATTTCCATACCCTTTTTTCCACAATTCACTGTCTGCGCATGCGCAGAATGTTGACAACGAACGACACACTAGTCCAGGTGGATGCTCCCTCACGAATGCTTCACATTGATACCTCATACGACTCCATCGGCCCAATAGTGGCCCACCTAGACCCCAGAACGTCTATTTCGATACACTTTTTCCACTGCGCATGCGCAGCATTACGTCAGTTCCACGTGACACCCAGCCCGTTGGATAGTCCCTCACGTATGCTTTACATTGATACCTCACTCGATCCAATCGGCCCACTAGTGGCCCACCTAGACCCCAAAACGTCTATTTCCATACCCTTTTCCCACAATTCCCTGTATGCGCATGCGCAGAATGTTGACAACGAATAACACACTAGTCCAGGTGGATGCTCCCTCACGAATGCTTCATATTGATACCTCATACGACTCCATCGGCCCATTAAGGGCCCACCTAGGCCCCAGGACGTCTATTTCCAAACACTTTCTCTACTTCGCATGCGCAGAATGACGTCAGTTCCACGTCACACCCACCCCGTTGGATACTCCCTCATGTATGCTTTACATTGATACCTCACTCGACCCAATCGGTCCATTAGCGGTCCCGACAGATTGCCGAACATTCTCACGAAAACCCACGTATTTGGGACTACTTTCAGTCCGCGGAGGCAGACGGCATCACCGCGGAGGAATACATTCCCCCCAAGGTCACGCCGTATTCATCCAGACCGGAAGTGACGTCATACACTTGCGCAGAACACTCCTGCGCACACCTCCTCATTTCTGCGCACACCACTTTCTCGCGCATGCGCACTGACGAGCCATTAACTCGAAATCACCTTTGCTTACTACTCCCGACACCAACATACTTGATCAAACACAGCTTCGTTTCAATTTTTATTTTATTTTATTTCGACTGGTAGATCGAAAGATAATCCAGAGATTATTCTGATACAATACCTCTCCATGTAGCTGTGCTTGTTGCTCCCGTTTCTCCAGCCTGGCAAGTGTGAACAGTCGTTTCGGTTCGGGAGCCTGGCGATGTACAAACTCGGATTCAATACCATATTTTGCGTATACATGTTCTTTGAAACAGCCCGGTAAGAGGTACAACGAGCACAGTCTTTGAGTTTGCGTTTCGAGTAAAATCCTGCCGACCGACGTTATGCGCAAACTGTTCCAGTATATCTGGTTTCAACATTGAGAACCGATGAAATGTCATGGTCTTTGGAAGATTTGGATTCCCAGTTCTGTTAGAGCAGCCAGATGCCACACACTGCGGCATGATGCCAATGTATTTGCGGAATATTGGCACACTACCGCTATCAAATTATAACAGTATACAAAATATAAACCTGCAGTTCCGAGAGTTTTTTATACTTTAACGTAGTGAGTAGTGAGTATGAGCCCGGCTGACGTCACACAGCGATGCGCACAATATGTTTTCGGCATTTCTGATTGGTTAAAATAGACACAGGCCCTTGTAATGCCGGCACTTATGAATCTGTCCACAGGCTCCAGTTTTTGATGTTTCGATATGAATAGACCGGCGGTAAAAAATCGCAAAAATACTTGCTTACATTTTTGGATACGGGGGAGGTAGATCTCCCGAAAAGTAATGTTGAGTAATAGCCAACACATTGTCTCCCAAACTCCATTCATTTGTGTTGGTCAGTCCCAAGCACAAGCTGTACAAGCACTTTTCAGTCAACACCAAAATATGGTTTTGAGCGCTAACCACCCTAACCATAATCTTACCCATTATTTGGTATTGAACTGACCTAATCACCTTATTATCGTGTTGGATTTGGTCAATATTATTTCTCAACGTAATTGTGTGTTGTTGACCAGCGATCAACACCAAAGTTGAATACTGAGTGAGTCAGCACCAGTGTAGGCTACTGCTGAAAATACTGAGATTTTGTATGTGATGTTTTGTGTGGTTCAATTAGTAGATATTCTCAAAAAAACGGCCCTGAACAATGAGTGAAGCTGATTATACTTTGGTGTTGGTAGTATTCATCCGATTGGCAACGTGGAAATTATGTACTCACACGGCTGTATATTAATGCTGGATTTGAATAATAGATTGTGAGATAATATAAACTGAATTTTAGTAAAAAATTATAGCGAATAATCTGACTATTCTATGAAACATAAACAATAAGAGGTATCAACTTGAAATTTTTTGTCTCGAAAGTGGTACTATTCCACATCAGGACGTTATTGTTTACCTTAGTTCATTGATAATATCACTGATCAATAAAACTGGTCACATGGATATATATATATCATTGCCAGGCTTTCGCGTAAAGGATATCATTCTATGGATATTTCTATGTTCATGGAGTTGCTCGAATTTCTCATCATTAATATTTATATAAAATTTAGTAATACCATATACTAGCATCGTATCCCAGTGGGTGCAAGTTGTGCATCATCTGCCCTCACATGAATACGCCTTGCCAAAAGATAACCATTTCGAAGCCTGTACCTTCTCATTCACCATACGCTATATAGACGACCTCCTGGCTTACACCCTATATGGTCTTGGCTTTTTGGGACATGTCCAGACCTGGGGTGTGGGGCCGAAATGGACTGCCTGTAAAAAATCCAAGATGGCCGTTTTGATGAGGTCACAGTGGCGTAATTTTCAAAAACGACATTTTTGGTCGATTTTTCGGTCAGATATTTTCGAATTTTTTATTTATACAATTTCACCGCAAAAACTGCAAGGTAAATTAATAAATATAATTGTGATGTTAAATGAAATAGTTTTTGTCCACTTTTGATCCTCTGCTCGAGGGGTTATGCAAATAGGCTCAAAATGACCCCAATATAATAAACGATCAATTCACGGGGTCATTTTTTGTCATTTGTTTGTCGTTCCGGAGATAGCGCAGAGATAGCGCAGATGCATATAGACGTACATAGTTCAGTTGAGTGGAGCTGTGTCGTACAGACGAGGAAAGGAAGTAGGAGCAATTCAAAAGGATATATTAATGGTTAGAAGTGACGTGGATAAACGTTTTTGTATGTATGAACTACACCAATCGGTCTGCAGAGATCCGCTACCCACCTACTATACATGTTCTGGTTTTTATCGAGATGTCATATCGATAAATCAAAGCAGCAACAGCAATGTATGCCCAATTTTGTTCAACCAAGAATATGACATGTATCGTCAGAAGATCTGGTTTCTTCCTTCAAACATATCAGATAAAGAATTAGTCGTATGTTCAGTTTTTTGTAGTAAAGGGGCTGAAAACTGAAAATATTTAACTCAATCGCGCAAGTAGTAGGTATAGTGCTTATCGACGCCAATTTCACCCGGATGTAACTATGACGTCACTTGAGGAACTAGTAGCGCCATCTGTACACTCTGGACGCAAGGGAGACAACTCGGACTAATGATGATCAAGGCATGAATTGACCTATCTAGGCTATAGTTCTGGCAACCTTTGACCTCGAATTCTTCCGCGGTGATGCGGTCTGGCGGTGATGCGGTCGCGGAAGAAAGCTTCCGCGGAGAAAAAGTAGTCCCTACACTGGAAATACGCTGCAATGTCCGATTGGGTCGTATGAGGTATCCATGTGAAGCCTATGTGTAGGGGCATCCAGTCATGGGTGGGTGCATGTACAATTTTTCCTGAAAAAAAAACTGAACACGGACTTTTTCGAAAAATCCTGGAAAATGCCTATATGGGGTATGGGGGGTATATAGGTCGCCGGGCTTATTGGGACTTGCCTATCAATAGAGTTATCTCCCCCTAGTTCCAGGGTGGGTGTATGTAAAAATTTTCCTAATAAAATACGGAACACGGACTTTATCCTAAATTACGGGAAAATGCCTATATGGAGTAGGGGGGGTATAGGACCATCCTGGGAAACCTACTTCTCGACGTTTGCGGTATGGTTGTTTGGATTTGTTTTCTTAGTCTCGTCAAGACAAACATGATAGGAAGTGTCGCGGAGCGAATCGTTGAAATTTTTGAAAAAAGTTCAGGGAGACCCATATAGTCCCATACTGGGGGTATAGGACCAATGTTTGTCCCACTGCGAAACCTACTTCTAGACATTTGCGGTATGGTTGTTTGGATCTGTTTTCTTAGTCTCGTCAAGACAAACATAATAGGAAGTGTCCCGGCACGAAACGGTGAAATTTTTGAAAAAAGTCACCGAGGCCTGGGTAGGCCCATAGGCCTATACTGCATGGCTATGGGTGTATAGGGCCATACGGGGTGGACATGTTGGGGTCTAGGTGAGTCCCTGGTGGTCCAATGGGGTCGAGTGAGGTCTTATTTTGAAGCTCTCATGCAGGAGCACTTGACTACACTAATGGTTCGTACGTTGTCAATACTCTGCGCATGCGCAGCCTGGCCGTAGTATAGAAAGCAGGCATTTTGGGGGGGTGTGTTTGGGTTAGAGATGGGCTATTCACGGTTCGAATGGGTCGTGTGAGGTATCCATGTGAAGCATTCGTGATGGTGCATCTGATGGCGTGGATGTGGGGTAGAAATAGGGTCATTCTGCGCATGGGCGGTAACCAAAGGGTATGAACATAGACGTTTTTGGGGTCTAGGCGAGCGCCTCATGGGCCTATTGTGTCGAGTTAGGTATCCATGTGAATCCTAGGTGGGGAAGCATCCACCTGGACTAACAGTCACGTGGTTTGGTGGGTCTGCGCAAGTGTGTGTGACGTCACTTCCGGTTTGGGTGAATGCTCAAACACTACCTCCAACTTTCCCGGCCCGGCCCGGCCCGGCCCGCCCCGGCCGCAACGCGCGCGCGCGCGGGATCATACGGCACGCAGCGCGCGCGCGCGCGCGGGTTCTTCGGCAGTGCGTGGATGCATGTCGGGTCAAAAGGTCAAAGGTCACATCCAGGTCAAAAGGTCTCCCTTTTGGCTAAGGTTCGGAGGGGGCAATGTTGCGGCATCGATAGTCAGAGCTTGAACCCCAAAAAGGGGATTGTAAATTAACCTGGGAAGGATGGGCAGTTCCATTTGGACCAATCAGCGGTCGAGAAAAAGAGCCAATGAGCGATCGATAAAAGAACCAATGGGCGGGTACTAGGTACACGTCTGCGCCTCCATCCGGGTACTAGGATGCTGTCGCCTACGTCCGCGCCTACATCCGGGTTCTTGTACACCCGGCTAATGTTTTCTGGACATGGATGGGTTACCTTTGGCTCCATTCTAGGTCACTGATTGGCTAATACGGTGTTCAAAGCCAGTTTCATGCATTATGCTCATATAACTTATAGTAATAAACTTAATCTATACCTGTTGGAGTCTTCACTCACCGTCTTCCTTTACACGCACCTCAATGAAATGCCCGCTCCAAACCTAGACCCAAACACGTACTTGGTCTGTGGCCTGATTTCATTGGCTCTCTATTTTACTATAGTGCTCTTGCATTCTAACATTGATGGGTTACATTTTGGCCCAATCCTACACCACTGATTTCAGTTTGACTGAATCTCCACATTGGGCATTTATGCATTATGAATAAAACACACAAGACAGGTTTTTTTTGGTGAGATCTCATTTTTTTATTCAGTGAACAACAACAACGTGAGAACAACCACGTGAAAACTGAAGCCCAGAACAGGGGGCTTGTACATTGAAAGAACTGAAGCCCAGAACAGGGGGCTTGTGTACATTGAAAGAGCTGAAGCCCAGAACAGGGGGCTTGTAAACTTAAGCCCAGAACAGGGGGCTTGTAAACTTAAGCCCAGAACGGGGCTTGTACATTGAAATGATGGGCGGCCCAGTCATATACGAGTACATCGCGATCCTCGGCCTTGGGGTAGTCGTCAAACATCTGTACGATGGTAGATAAGGGTCTTCCCCGGCATCGATGGTACAGGTAAAACAGGCAATATTGTCCGCACACGCTACTGGCCAGGCTTTGCAACGTTTGACTGTTCCAACACCACGTCTCTGTGCCTTGATCCATGAAGTCTGTTAAATCGGGATGGAGGGGTGGCAGGCCGTACGGGTCGAAGTATTCGCCCAGCTGTTCTGTCAAGTACACGCCCACCCAATGTTCACCGGGCCGATCCATCGGGTCCGTGTTGAGAACGTAAGCAGCAGGATACATACGGTCTAATGGGAACACATCTCGGGCGAACACCCCTTGAAACACCATACGTGTCTCTGGGTCATTCTCCAGCACGGTGGTTATCTGGTCTGTATCCATGTTAGGTGGAGAAGTCACACAGGATGTTGCGCGCCTTGTCCACTTGAATGATGTTGTCAAACTCGGCGTAGCAGATCACATTGACGGTGCTCCGGAGGGCTCGTGCAAAGTGGATTTCCAACCGTAAATTGCCTTGCTTGGCCAGGGCCAGCTGATGGTCGTTCTCTAAGGTGGGGGTCAGATCGAAACAGAACAACGTGTATCCGTTCGCGTAGTCCTCCCGACTGATGAAATTCCCTTCGTCCTGGTTGATTTGACCGGTGGCTATAAACAGGCTCTGATAGGCTCGAATGAAATTCGCGCGCCCAAAGTTCGGTGTTAAGGCCGTGGCTGGCACCTGTTGTCCATCCACATGCAGGGCCACAAAATTGATGCCGAAATGTTTAAAGTCAAACGGGTTCTCTGGGTAGGCTCCACTGAAACTGGTATTTTTCACACAGGCCAGGATCAATCGCTTGGGTAGTTCCCCAGGAACAGGTTTTCTTTGTTGGCGCTCATATTTCCAGCAGACACAGAGAACACTTTGGTTTGTACACGTCGGATAGGATACTGCGCTGGTTTTGTTTCCAAGGCTTTCATGTGTCCCAATTGAACGGCTGGATTCGGTTTCACTTTTCGGACATACAGGACTGCGTCTTCGATGACAATCTTATAGTCAGCTGCATGCCCGTCTGCGTTAGTGGCCATCAAGGCGAAGGTCGGAGGCGCCCGTATCAGTCGGATTTTGATGGGGATCTTGTTCAAGAGGTATCGGTCTTGCATGAACATGTCTGCGTGCAGTCGACCCATCATATCCACCGCGACTCCGTTCGCGGTCAAAGCCTTCCGTTTGCTATATCCCGTATTGTCGTTCTCTGCGCCCATGTGCTCGGCTTTGTCCTGGTAGAATAAAGCGGCTGTCAGTTGAGATTTTTTAGCCTCTCGCCCATGCGACAACAGCGTCTCGATGTAGGCTCGATAGGGGTATGTGTTGGTCGAGTCACTGATGAGTTGTCGCTGAGAAATATATCCACCTGTTGAAACATCGAGTGCAGCCAGAGATTCGTCGGGCCCACCGTTGCTTGGTCGGCGATTCTGGTGCCATCTCCATTGACGATCTTGGCGTTCACATACAAGTATGTATGGGCTAAATCCACATAGGCCGTATCCGCATTACTGATGGTGAATTCGATGGGCCCAGTTGCGTTGATGCTCGACAGCGGGAGATGCTCCACCCATAATCCTTGTTCGGCACTGGTCTGTGTGGGCGGGACGGTCCACAAATCAAATTCACTGTTGGTGGAGGGGCAGGACTCAGGCGTGGATCAAGGACATGTTTTAAGAAAAGATATCCTGGGTCTTCGATGTGCGTCGTCGCTGGGTCGGTCGTCGACTGGTGCGTGGTCTCGGTGGGGCAGCTCTTTTATTCCCTACGGTGCGTTGTGCTTTGGCCACCAAGACGCCTCCTGCTTCTTTGGCCCGCCGTTTCAAGGCTTCTTTGGGTGCCGTACCCCCCAAGACATCACCGACCACTTGCAGTCCACTGCGTACCGCTTGTTTGCCGATTGCTTTCACCCCACTCGTCACCAAGGGCAGGAACGTTTTGACGATTCTGCCGAGTATGTTTCCCAGTCCATGTCCTCGTTGCATGCGTGCACCGCTAAAAACCGGAAAGCCACCCCCGGCCTGTTGGGCATAATAGTCCATATAGCTACGTGCATCGCACTCGTAAGGTACTTTCATTATGCAAAGTGGGGAGCACGTGCTTGTCGAAAATGAAGTGTCAGCAACACTTTTCCTCGTTCGAATGCCACCGGTCGTCCAGTGTCATCTCTTATATCCACCGTGATCGTGTTGATGTCGGTTTGTCGTACGGGCAGGTAGAGCATGTGGGTGAAACTGTGTGTGACTTGATCTCCATACAACTTTTTAATGGGGACCACCCGTAACAGAGGTGTGTTTGATATCGCCACGATGTGGTTGTCGACTACGTCCGAGTAGACGTAGAGTCCGTACATACCCGACTTCATATCCATCGGGATCTCACCTTGGTGAGCGGTGGGACCAGCGAACGTCTGTAGATCGAAACCCAGCATTTGTTGTAGGATAGGACTCAGTACGACACTCGCGTTGGCGGTGACGATAAGCTGTGCCTTGTCGTTGTGTGCGTTGTAATCGAAGTCCACGTGATTCTTGAAGGGAAAGGATTTGATGGGGTTTGAAGTATTCGTGACCTCCCGTAGAGCCTTATAATGCAACAGTCTTGACAGCCCACCCATGAACTCCTTGGGAGTATCGTATTGGCCTTCGGGGAGGGTGAGTCGGGTGTCTTTTCCTTCGTAGGTCACCTCGTACCACACTTCATTGGCTCGCACGTTGTACCACGAGTAAGGGTATTGGACATCCACGAGGCCACATTCCCATCGTCCAGGTAAATGCAACGGTTGCGGTAACTGAGTGACGTACTTGGCCAAGGTGTTGTCAGGAAACACATCCAGCGAACTGTTACTGGGTAGGGTGAGGTAAAACATGGCGACTGAGCTGTCCTGCTGCTGCTGTTAGTTTTAATAGGTCTTCCAGGCCTTGGGCGGTTATGTCCGGCGTCGTGTTCGTCGCGTTGACTTGCTACGTGTCACGGCTCTGGAGATGTGGGGTGTCCTGATCGATGGTGGTTTTTTAAAGGTCTGAAAAGAAGGTGCCCGTTGTGGTGGTGGAGTTTTGGGGGGTGACTCCGGTTCCCAGTCGGATTCCCAAGGTTGTGGAATCTGTCGTGGTGCACGACTCGGCGATTGCTGGGTTTGCTGCATAAAGGCCCAGCGGTGGGGTTCCCCACCAATTCCTGTGGTACATGCATGTCTTTCAAGCCTTGAGCGAAGACCTCCCATCCTCGAGGATCCGTGTGCGACCTGCGTTTACGCATCGGGTCATTCACTAAATCCGACATGTGGGTCTCGGGGACCACCTGATTCTGTGCCAGTAGTTCGCCTTTGTCATTCCAAGTCATGTTAGGATTCTGTTTCATCCGTTGTAATACCAGGCCAGCTTGTTTCTTGAACGATGCAGGTACACTCTTCAGCACTTCGTCTTCCACCCACTGTGGGGCTGTGGGTGGTACCCCTGGTAATGGCGGCTTTTGGAGCGGTGCTGGGGTCGGCGGTGTGTCACGTGGTGGTGGTGGTGGTGGGGTAGAGAAGGTTTTGTATTGGTCCATGAACGTCATGTACCGTTGAAGCGTCTCATTGTACCGTTGTACTTTCTCACTGTCGCTTAACCCCGGTCTCTGTAAGATCTGTTGCATCTCTCCATCGAGGGTGTTTATGGTCTTCACCGTAGGTGGGACAGGGTAGGGCGATTAGAGGTTTTGAAGGAACCGTGATTCGACGAGCACCATTTTTTCGTGTGGTTCATTGTCGGCCGAAGAGTCCACCCAATACTGGACCCAACACGGAAGCGGCCAACGGAGCTAAGATGGCCCCGAGAAAGCCGCCTTTCTGTAACACCTTCTTCTTTTGTGTTTGAGGGACCCACTTCTGGACTAAGGTTCGGAGACCTGTCTTATGCTTGGCCAACTTGGTCTTCTGAGCCGGAGTCAGTGGTACGTTGCCTTTTAACAGGTTGTACCCGATATCGCACAGACAGCGTACAAGGTCAGGGTCCGCAACGCGTACAATGGTTCGGACTAACTCGGGTGGGGCCGTCTTCAATACACGGAGCGTGGGAGCGTGCTTCCGTACTCGCGCAGACATCATGTACAACTAATGCTAGAACCCACAACTCTGCTCTTTTTATCTACCTCAGAGATAAAGTCAACCCCGCTGTGGTATTCATTCTTTTTATTATTCCCCATCATCAAACACGCAGATCCCAGCTGGGAGAGGCACTGTGGGTGTGTTTACATTATTTTTGCATGTACACGTGGTGGGCCTCTCCGTAGTCGAAGATGTTCGAGGGTGGCTTGCTTGAGGTCGAAGAGCGTATACCCGTGCTGAGGGGTTGTGGCATCTTTAAAGGCTTCCAACGCAAACGGTGTGCGACCGGGATACATCTGTCTCGCCAGGTGCAGCAGTTGAGTGGTATCTCTCGGGTTTTTTGAAGACCACCAGGTAGTGGGCATTTAAGCTGATGTTCCGATGTTATTTGTTTTTACTGAACAGATTCTGCACAATGTAGATGATGCTGAGCCGTCGATGGTGGCTGCCTTTGGTAAAGAGTTGGGTGACCCGCGCATCCGTCTCCGCCATCAGATCATCCAGAACCACCAAGGTGTCGGGTTCCAAATCGGCCAGATTGGGTAGGCCTTCCACGAACGTGATGTGGGGCATTGCTGCATACGCTGCCTGCCATTCTCCGTAACACCACACGACTCGGCCAATGGGTGGGGTGATCATGCTGTCGGCGTGTTGAAGGAGCTTCCTGACGAAGTGCGTTTTGCCGGAGCCCGTCGGTCCTGCGATGACGCAAGCGAAGGGATGCTGCCACCTATGGTCCATGGTTCGAGGTGTATCCGTTGTCGTGGTAACCCGCTCTTGTAAATTTGTTACGAGTGAACTGGAGTGGTGGGTACAACGTCGGTCGTCGTTGTCTGTGCACTGCGAGTGATGATGGTGGTGGGTACAACGTCGGTCGTCGTTGTCGGTTAACTGTGAGGGATGAAATCCGGTGGGTCTTCAGACGTAGTGGGTGTACTTGGTGTAGGTGTGGAGCTTTTTGTGGAGCTCGTTGTGGCTTGTACACGGGGTGTGGTGGTGACTGGGCTCGATACGGGGTTGACTGGTGCTATCTGTAGACCGGTTTCACTGGTGGCTGGTGTTCTCAGTTGGTTAAGTATGGTGCTGACGTCGTAAAACACACCTCCGTACAACACACTCAGCAGGGTTAGCAATATCACTACACAGCCCACTTGCGCTTTGCGCGTTTTGGGAGACGTTGTGTTCAGAGGCAGCTGCTGTTTGTCCATAGCACTGTGGTCGGACGTGGAATGAAGGATGACGGCAGTGGTGTCTGGCTTTATAGTCGTTTCACCTGGTTGGCAGCGACCCAGGAATTGAAGGAACTGGGCCAGCCTTGCCATTTGACGAAATGAAACAGTTTGCCACGTCGACGTTCCGTTTTCAAAATCTGCTCCACCGTGTAGTAATCTTGCTGTGTTTTTACAACAGGCTGTAATTCCGTGTCGTAAAACGTCCCCAGCAACGTTTCCCCTTGGAGATCTTCCAGTTCATAGACTCGCCGCTGTCGGGGTAGGCGCCGTTTAATCAGGAAGTGCTCATCGCTCCAGTTGGGCAAGTAACTTTTCTCAAATTGACCTTTGAATTTACTGATCCGTACAGGGTCCCGACCTTGTACACTTCCTTCGTCGTTCTCTGCGATTGCCTGGGGTACAAGACACGCCGGACTTGGGCTTCATTGCGTTGGGTCACGGTAATGGGGGCTGTCTCTATACTCCGGTGATAGGCTCGATTGTAACCACTCACAAGTTTCGGGAGAACATCGATGTACCGCCTTGTATTCTTATAGGTGAAATATTTATACATGCGGCCTTTGAATGTCCTGTTGAACCTTTCCACCACGGAAGCCTTGGTATCGTTGTACGTATGGAAGAAGAAGACCTTCTGTTTCTTGAGAAAGGCTTGGAACGGTCTGTTGAGGAATTCCGTGCCTTCGTCGGTTTGCAAATAAAAAAGGTTTGCGCCCGGTCTTGAAGATATCTTTGAACGCCGCTATGAGATTTGCCCCCGTTTTCGTCCGGATGGGTACCACCCACGCATACTTCGATAGGATATCGATGCACGTCAAGATATACCGATTCCCATCGTTGTGTTTGGCAAAGGCGCTCATATCGACCAAGTCCGCTTGCCACTGGGCATCTATTCCTCCCACGATGACCCGGTTCCGTAGAAAATGGCGACGGACAGATCGATGTAAGGTATAGGTGTCTTGTCTTCTTAACCAATCTCGGACTTGGGCACGTTGTACCCCCTGGGGTTTGGCCGCTCGATAGAGAGCCGACAATGCACTATAGCCCGGACCGGACTGTAGTATAAGTTATCCAACACCTTCTCCCAGCGCTTCATGGTGACAAATGATGATGGACCCTGGCTCTATCGTTTATTTATAACGGGTATATCTTGGGCCGGAGTTTCTTTCTGATTTTCTTCGTGGGCTTCCACAGTGTCCATGGTAAATGACCAGTCCAACTCGTCTGATGACCGCTTGATAAGCACTTGATCCACATCTACTACGGCATCTTCCAATGCAGACCATAGATCAGGGTGAAGGGTAAAATGCACTGTACCCCCATCTAGCCGAGCCAATTGAGCAAAGAAAGGGCCGCGTCGGATGTACACATCGTGACACAGGTGGATGAGGTCGCCGTCCAGTTCACCAGACAACACCCGTTTGAATTTGGTCCAGCCCTCTCGGGACAGGCGAATGTAAGCCGGGCACGGTTGTGTAGGGTCCGCATCGCAGATGTCTCCCACCTCCTCCATGATATCGACCGTATCCGCATACACGTGCAGGAAAACCTCGGGGGTCAAGCTGAGATACGCCAGTATTATATGCTCCGTCATGGTCAGTACGTGAATGGTACCAGATTTGACACTGTCTCTCGTATTTATAGGCAGAACCCCGTGAGATCAAAGGATCAGGTGCCGGGTAATCAATGGCATCGTCGTCTGGTTCATGGCTAGACATTTGTTCATTGGGTTATGCCGCCGATTCTCTCAGGGCACGAGCCCACTCCAACTCGACTGATGACCGCTCGTCTGGTGTAAACAGCTGGTCCACGATAGGCACCACTTTCTCGAAGGCTATCCACAGCTCGGGGTCTAGGTGAAGCTTCGCGTAGGGTCTTGGTAGCGGCCCAGGCGTGGGAAGAAGGGTCCACGGTATACGTAGATGGCATTGTCTATGTGGATGAGGTGTCCATCGAGCTCGCCGCTCAACACCCGTTTAAATTTGGTCCAGCCATCACGGTGTAGCGTAACCGTATTCGATATAGTCTCAGCGGGCGACCAGCAAACATCTCCACGGTCTTCCACGAGGGTCACTTTATCTTCATAGACGTGTAACCCCACCCGGGGTGTAAGGGGAAAGATGGCTCGTAGGACTGGTGACATGCTTGCTCCAATGACGAACGGTGAATGACACACACTCTGTCTGACAGTCGTATTTATAGTCAGGTCCCACTGTCAATGCCACAGCGCCAGGGTCAATAGGGCACTGACCATGACTAGGCCAACCAGCCGTCGCTGGTTCCGGCGTGAGCGCTCGTGGTCCATAGCCCGAGCATCAAGGATGGCTGTCATAGTCCAGTAGTGGTGAGTGATGGCACACCTCTCCATCGAGTGCACTCTGTCGAGGACCGCTTCTGTGAACTCGTTCAGGATCTGGCGTCGCCCCTCGTTGTCGTCGCCATCTGCAAAACATGGACCGGACCACTGCTCGGTAACCCGTGAGTGAATTAACCACGGTGGCATGCTGTAAAATGCGAGTCGCATAGGGCTGGATCTCCGTCATGGCTCTGCAACCGTAGAAATGAAGGTGTAGGATCCAGAGGGACGTGTTTTATAGACCATGTCACACATGCGCGCCTAGATGTAGCTCTACGGGTGTAGTCCGTGATACGTACTATTCTGATGGGTTATGTGGCTCCTATAGAGATAGTACCTTATCGACAATGGGGACTACTTGTTCCAAAGCTGTCCATAGATCGGGGTCCAGGGTAAAACCACCGTCGTTCAGACAGAGGAGTCGAGCGGAAAAGGGACCGCAGAAAATGTAGACGTCGTCACACAGGTGAATGCTATCACCGTGCAGGTCACCCAACAACACCCGTTTCAAGGTAGTCCATCCTTCCGGTGACAAAGAGACGTGCGATTTGGGTTCAGTCGTACACCAACACCTAAGTCCGCTATCGATGAGGTCCACTCGTTTGGGGTACAACAATAGGGTGCAGCCAGGTGTAAGCCTCCGGGTAGCCACAGTCCCTTCTTTCACCTCGGGGTGTAGTAAGTCATCCACCTCGGGGAGTACATCTTTCAGTGCCATCCATAAGGGTGGACAGAGTGTGATATAGGTACCTCCACTCTGTTCCAACCGGGGAAAAAGGGAATCCTCTCCAGCAGTGCGTATGTGCACGCCGACTTCCACGTGCATGAAATCCCTTTCGGGGTCTTTTCCCTGTAACAATCGTATCAATAGAGTCCAGCCTGATAGCGATAACAAAATCTTCACCTTCTGCGGTGCGTCTTGGACCAGCTCCACGTGATCGTCATTGACGATGAGGGTGACGTCGGACGTCAGTTGGAATAACGCAAGCTCTGTTCCGCTCTCTGCCATGGTGGGGAATGAAAAGCGAACGGTTAGAGAGGTGGCTTTATAGTGTACCTGTTGGGTAGGGTTTTATACACCGTGCGTGGCACTTGTTATACTCGCTTGCGCCATAAGGTCAATAAGGTTAGAAATGCGTTTTTTTCTACTACGCCCTGTGACGGCCCTTCGTGAATGGGCGTAACCTGTGAACATCATAGGAATGCATGTACTAACCTGTCTGTGTGGTTTTTCCACAATGTCGCTCACCTTCGTGTCTTTTCGGGTACGTCCATACAGGGTGCAGTTTTCGACACTAGATGACCACATTCCGACAAAATGGCCAGTTTTCGACACCGGACGTGCCGCCATCTTGAACTAGAAGGCGGACGCCGCCATCTTGGATATGTCCCATAATGCACCGGGTCAAAATACTCGCTTCTGATTGGCTGAGAACACTGCTGCGCACACCTCATGACATCCACCATAAACCGGAAGTGACGTCACTTCCGGTTTGGGTGAATGAGGCGTGACCTTTGGAGATGTCCACAATGCGATTAGCCGCCATTTTCCAACATGGCGGCTCCAAAATGGCGGCTCCAAAATGGCGGCTCCAACATGGCGGCTCCAACATGGCGGCTCCAACATGGCGGCTCCAAAATGGCGGCTCCAAAATGGCGGCTCCAACATGGCGGCTCCAAAATGGCGGCTCCAAAATGGCGGCTCCAAAATGGCGGCTCCAACAAGTCTAGACATGTACAAAGGTCACGCCTCATTCACCCCAACCGGAAGTGACGTCATATGCAAATTTCTGCGGTCAAAGGTCAATGAGGCTCCAACCGGCGACCTATATACCCCCCATACCCCATATAGGTATTTTCCAGGATTTTTCGATAAAGTCCGTGTTCCGGTTTTTTTTCAGGAAAAATTTTACATGCGCCCACCCATGACTGGATGCCCCTTCACAAAGGCTTCAAATGGATACCTCATACGACCCAATCGGACCATGCAGCGTATTTCCAGTCTAGGGACTACTTTTTCTCCGCGGAAGCTTTCTTCCGCGACCGCATCACCGCCAGACCGCATCACCGCGGAAGAATTCGAGGTCAAAGGTTGCCGGAACTATAGCCTAGATAGGTCAGTACATGCCTTGATCATCATTAGTCCGAGTTGTCTCCCTTGCGTCCAGAGTGTACAGATGGCGCTACTGGTTCCTCAAGTGACATCATAGTTACATCCGGGTGAAATTGGCGTCGATAAGCACTATACCTACTACTCGCGCAGACTATTTTTTTGGTTCGAAATAGGACAATTGACTATTGTAACAAACATACATTCGCCTTCTTTCGATAGAAATTTCTCGATTGTGCCTTGTGGGAGAGAATGTTAAAAACACTTAGTGGTAAAGCCTTTTGCAATTATAATCAAAATTGTTTACATCAATGGACTTACAATTCAGGTGAACTTCCTATGGACATCAGTGACCAGAGCTGTCAAAGGCGGCATATTCAAGACTCTCCGTGTAAGTTGAAGTTATTCTGTGTAACTCACATGAAGACGCAAATGACCTGGCGCGGTTTAACGAGATTTTGGGCCCCATAAGGTGCGGTTTGGAGTGCCGAAATGAAATATCACGTAGCCTACGAAATAAATTTTCCAGTTAGCGTAAAGTATATCATCTTGTCTTACGCTCTGAGTATTTTGTAGGCCTAGGTTTTTTACTAACAGCATTTTGAAGTAGTGGATTGGTGCAAAATCGTCTATTTGAAGGTGAAAACAGCGCACCTTTCTCTCCGTAAACATATGAAACCCGTCCAGAACCAAACCGTGTTTAGGCAACAACAAACTGTTGACACGGTCAATACTTCGGGGTTAAGTTCATCTTGGTTCTCGACTGGCTTCATATGTTTACGGAGAGAAAAGAGTGCTGTTTTCACCTCAAAACAGACGATTTTGAACAAATCCACTAATTCAAGATGCTGCCCCTAAAAAAACATAGGGCCTACAAAATAATCAGACCATTAGACAAGATAATATACTTGACACGGACTGAAAAATTACTTTCGTGCGTTATATTTCATTTTGGCACTTCAAACCGCTTCTCATGGGGGCCAAAATCTCTGTAAAGCACGCCAAGAGATCGATTGTACATTTTATTTAGATGCAACTTCAAACACTCAGCTTCACCACAGAACATATCGACTAAACATGTCCGCTCTTTGGAAGATCTATTTCATCTTGTGCTGTCCCTTCGAGGCTATGGGGACAGCTTAATTGCTGTGATAATCAGGAAAACTGAGAAAAAAACATGGTGTAAACACCAAATTAGCAATTAACATATCCGAAGAACATCAATTTCCGGTGATACACTGATAACGGCAATCCAGTGTTATGAAGAGTATCTTGGTATAGTGGCAACTTCATCAAAAGAAAAAAACAGTTTAGGCTGAAGCTGATAGAGCCCAGTCAGATTCCGTATATTATATCATTGTCATATGCTGAGAATATATATGGGTTAGATGAGACATTCGGTAGGAGGGACAGTCATAAAGGTTTTGCGTATGCCTTTCTGGTATGATAAACTGAGCATACAAAATATTATAGTTATTTACTGAAACTCGATGTTTACGGGATCGCCCGTATGCCTATATGCTTTACAGGTAATTTCGATGAAGACACGGTTAGCCTTTGTTGAAACGTTTAGTAATATAAATTTTATACACGAAGAGGACAGATATGTGTAAACTTGTTTTCGTTACATACATATACATTTCCCAGAATCTGAATCCTCATCATTACCGAGTCGGTTTTCGATAAGTAACGATGCAAATAATAGGAATTAAGTCTTCCTGACTGTCAAAGTCCCCCCTACAAATATTTTTGTTAGTCTGGCGGCACAGGTGAACAACCGCGATATACCGGATAATAGCACCAAACTAGGTACAGTTCATGTACACTTCAAATCCGACCTTGGTGACCTACTTCTCATGAGAATCCAAGATGGCGTTCAGGACAAGATTTCCATATAGATACATCGGATGGATGACAATGACACATCACATAACAATTCAAGATGGCTGGTAAACCTCAGTATGTTAAGCCCATCACATTCTACAATTTCCAATGTAACGACAAAGTTCTCTTTATTCTCTCGAGTGGAGTGGCTAAGGGCAACTCTACTTCTACAAACAAAGGGTTTCAGTTGCAGCCTTGAAAGCGAACTTCAGCGTAGTGTCGTTCAAATTGTCAGGTGTACTGAAATTTTTCCCAGTGGAAGTTTTTTTTATATTCGTGGCATAATGCTGGATTCTAAGCTCGTTAACCAACTACTGGCTTGGTAAATGTTTCAGTCAGTGTGCACATGCTCCATCCACTGCTGGTGGAGCTTTTCATGATGCCCGGCCCCTTACCAAAAAATCCTATAGGACTGTCCTATAGGACAGTCCTATAGGATTTTGCCTATAGGACAGTCCTATAGGATTGTCCTATAGGATTGTCCTATAGGACAGTCCTATAGGATCGTATAGGACAATCCTATAGGACTGTCCTACAGGCAAAATCCTATAGGACATTTTCCTATAGGACTGTCCCATTGGATCCTATAAGACTGTCCTATTGAATCCTATAAGACTGTCCTATTGAATCCTATAGGACTGTCCTGTAGCATCATTTACGAAGTTTCATCGAAATTCCATAATTATTTTCAGGGTGCTCTTTTGAAAATGATGACCTTTAATCTAGGAGTTCATTAAATAAAATGGATCAGGTCAACTTGCTTCTGGTCCCTGATATACACAACGTCCTTGAGTTTTTAAAGGAATAACCTCTTACAGTAACTACATGGAACATTATTGAATGCTCTCTAAATAGAACTGATCAGGTAATTACGGTGTACTGGACAGAAACTGATCAGTAATGTTCAGATAACACAAAGGTACTATTACGTAATATGTGAGACATGTAACAGAAAACTATTTGTGCAAAATACGGACATTTTATTAATAACTCATACACATAAATATGGACGATATATACATATTTACAATGATATAATATCAGTGTTGTGAGTGGCGAATAAATTATGTGGGGAGTCTCTCAGTGCTTCTCCATCCTCCTGTAGCACTTCTGCTCACCATTCAGCTTGGCCTTCATGGCTTCCCGGATGATCTTTTCCTTGCCAGGAAGCTTCTTTAGGCAGTACTCTGTCAAAAGAGGTACATGTAGAAGAAAATATATAATTAGCACATGACTTAAATGACATTTAGAAGTACGACTGTAGGGCAGAAATTAAATGCATAAACTTGCCAATGGTTTGGGACTCCGAATCAAATATTCAGTCAAATAGGTAGCTGCAAGTTTGTGGGTAACCAAGTTTAATACTCAGGCAAATTTACTTTGATTAGCTTCTTATTTAAATATTAAAGCATTTTATTATAGCGCGGCAATTTAATTCGAATATCTGGTCTTATAAGACACTAAATGCTCAAAATGTTTTTGTCACAGTACATAAATCTGATAAAAGAATCTATAATGAGTCCTGAGATATTCTCGAAGATAAGAACAATTACCTTGTATAGCAGTTATCTTGTCCTGATCAATGGGTGGTTTCACCTCGGCATCCGGTTTGGCATTCGACTTCACACCAGTCAGCGTGTGTGTTGCCATCTCCGCTCTCGTGAACAAAGCGGACATTAGATCCATGGTCATCTTACGGGGATCACTCCGGTTGATGCCCTGCACAACTCGCCGTGGCAGATATACATTACCAGACAGTAACGCCTGAAAGATAATAAAAAAAACTGTTGTAATATTCTGCATGAATATAAATAGCAGGCCTCAATTTAAGGTAGTAACCTGTTTTCAGGTTGCCTGGAGGTTGCCATATGAAAAGGTCCCCATAATTTTGACTAATAATATGACATTAGGTTAATAATTATGCCATAGGTTGACACGGGTTACCAGTGTACAATTCATGGTAACCCGTTGACAGGTTACCATCAGCACTCCTTAAATTGAGGCCTGAATAGCATCAATTAAATGTTTCTATAGGTTACCAAACTGATCAGTCAGCTTTAGAAGAAAGCTCACTATAAAATTGTTCTTCAGGTATCACTGTTTTAAACATATTGTATTGATATAAGGATTTCCCAATTTAGCTTTATCTGTATATATCATTACATATCGACCCTCTGGTAGAAAGGCCATGGCCAGAGAGTTTGTAATCGAGGATAGATAAAGCCTTTTATTATTATGAACGATAAAATAATGGATGTTATTGATTTAGAAGGTTTACTAGGATATTTAAATATTTTGAAACAATCAAATAAAGGTAGATGTAACTGCACACACAAAGCAATTAACTTCGAGAACTAAATTAAAGAAATAATACATGAGAGTTAGAAATTGAGAAATTACACTACATTACCTTGTATTACGGTTATTTTTTCCTGGTCAATTGGCGGCTTGCATTCGCCAGTCTTGTTCGCATTCGACTTTGCGCCGGTCAAGGAATAAGTTGCCATCTCTTCCCTGGTGAAGATGAACGACACCAGATCCATCACCATCTGCCGGGGGTCACTGCGGTTAATCGTAGAGAGTGCCATCTTAGACATCCTTATATTACCGGGCATTAACCTAAGAAAATAGTAAATAGATAAATACATTGTTTGTTGTGACAGAAAAATATTGGCTTGGCTGGCTACTAAAATAAAAATTGACACGCCGTAAATAAAACAATCCATACTAAAATTCAAAACAGTTCAATACTTCATTTGCAGATCTGCGGATAAATATTAATGAAAAAAAAGACCCTCAAGATGATTGACGTGTGAGACATTTGCAATTTAAAGAAGGGCAATAAATAGACAATTAAAATATAGCCTGTTATCATGGTTATAGGAAATCTAATCATAATTTATCCTCCTTTTCCTGGTCACATTTTTATCATAGCAAATATTGGTTATGCCAACATTGTATTTGTTATCAATTTATTTTAATACATATTCCTTTGCGATTTCATCAGAACTTTGGTATGGAAATATTCTCAAATCTTCTGGAAATATAAGCAGGAAACAATAAACATTTCAAAACAACAAGTGAGGATGTCAACTGATTTATTGAGAGCTAACATTCCCCCCCCCCCAACTTCCTGGCAAGTTAAATCCTACTGTTTGGCATAAACAGGAAATACACAAGCAGTGGTGTGATAATATCTCACCCTCTGGGGGATTTCCTCCAGGGCTGCATGGTCAATCTTCACATGAGGTCCCCAAGCCTGGGCTTTTCTAGCTGACAATGCAACAATGGCAAGTCACACTGCCTTGATGAACCTGCTGGGTAGATCTGAAAAAGATATTGAGACAGATCGAGTTATGGATATTTCTTTGTGAATTCCAGGTTAAATGAGTCATTAATTTTGACTGCAAATATAAGGTGAAGTGCTGTAGTAGTTACTGAGAAGAATATCAATTGTTTAATATGTCAAGTATATCAAGAAAAACTTGTTGATAGTGAAAGCTCATAGAGGGTCCAGATTACAACATTCTGATTTAACTAGAAATTTGAATTGTTTTGCTAATTAAGTTATAACATTATAATTATATTTATAACTTACTTACCATCACTACATGTAGCTTCACTCATCACCATCTGCAATACAGTTCTTCAAACCTCAATAGTTCCAGCTTAACATGAAGATATCAACTTGATTTTTGCACTCTATCCTGCATTTGTTCTGTTCTCATATGACAGCATGGTGGCGCCACCAGTGGCCAATTAAAATATACCGGTACAGGGGAGATAACTCTCCTCAAATTGTCGGATTAATACCAGCAAGTCAATTGCTAATGTAATAGACTACCAGGAAAATAAAATAATATTATCTGTATATAATTGGTGATAATGAAGAGGGTAGAATATTCATTAATGTCCATTTTCTTCTTGAAAATCATGTCCAATTTTATTATAAAATCTTTAGATTGGACTGATTATTAATTAATTATTTACTAAAAATTAAAGTGTAAAGTGCTAATTTATAACAGTATGCAACTCCCCCAGTGACGTCATTGTATCTAACAAAATGGGGAGGTATATTGATTAACACACAATTATATGGGGGAAAACTTAGGATATTTCAGCCCTGATTTTAACACATAATGTGAACATATGTACTATATTTCCGTTGATACGACAGCCGGTATATAACTTTTTGCTCGTTCACGGTAATCCGGTAAAGATCATATTGCACTGTGGGGGAGTTTGGTTCGCTGGGAAAAGTCATAACATGACGGGCGGAAGTCTTAACGGTGTCGTTAAACAACGGTAGCATTAACTATTTGAAACAGCATGAGCAGAAATGGTATTTCAGACCAGTTTAATGCAGTACCATACCGGTAGAATAAGCCCACTTTATCTTTGATCGGGAAATTAACGCATTAGACAATGTGGAAGACTACCCCCTGTTTTCCAACATTCAACTCTTGTAAATTATTTATTTATATTCGCTGCAAACGCAGGCTTATTTATGCCTCCTCTGTCGTCCACTGAAACCCCAAATTCTTTGTTGCGATACAAACGCATTGTATCAAGCTGTTTCTCTTTTGGAAATGCTATAAAACCAGAGGAGATGAAGAAAAAAAGTACTAGTATTTATGTTTCCTCGTTGCTATTGTTATTCATTATTTAATTATTTATTTTAATATCTAGCGCTGCAAAAGATCTTAAATTAACGAAGAAATGTACCGTGAAATTTAAATAAAACATTGAGTTGATGGGCCGCGAAATCCGTGTACCAGAAATTGAATTAAATTCATATCTTCCGATAAATTAATCAACGAAGCATTGTATCAGTTGGATATATAAGCTTACAGACATACTCATGCAGAAAAAAATTATAAAAAAAACATTGCTTTTATGAGATTTTTCACATTTTCCAACTATGAGGTGCTTGTATTTGCAAATGTATGCATGTAAAATGTGTTTGGTTTCTCACACTCTGTCACATGTGAAGGACAAACACAATTATTACTGGCTAGAATGGCTGTCCTATAGGACACACGTATTCTATAGCATAGAATAATCCGTCCTATAGGACAGAATTATCTATCCCTTAGGATCCTATAGGACAGAATTATCTGTCCCATTGGATCCTATAGGACAGCTCATCTGTCCCATTGGATCCTATAGGACAAATCATCTGTCCCATTGGATCCTATAGGACAAATCATCTGTCCCATTGGATCCTATAGGACAGATCATCTGTCCCATTGGATCCTATAGGATTTTTTGGTAAGGGGCCATTTATCTTTGAATATAAGCTCATCCAAGTTTTGTGAGGTAAGGGGTTGCTATCATGCAGCATTATTTTGTATAATTCTTTCATCCACTGCTTTGGCACAAATGATGTGTAGATAGGGAATGCCTGCTGTTACCAAGGGTTATGCACCAAACCGTGATATGTCACATCACGCGCACGTGACAAGCGAAAAAGGAACGGGCTCAGGACGTGTCTTCAGCAATGTCTTGACATATATGCATGAGGCTCATGAGGTATTGTCTGAAGTGTTCCCCTCACCAAATACATGTACCATACAGAGCTGCGTATAAGGATGGTGAGATTTCAGTTCAAAACATAACCAACAGGATAACGAAATATCGGTGTTCATAAAACGATGAAACTCTTTGGGCCTGTAGTTGTTATCTCTCTGTCGGCGGCTGTCATGGGATTAACGTTTCCATTCGAACTGATTGGACAGAGTTGAAACTTGTTTAACACGTACAACTCATACATTTCCTTTTAACGAGTAAGTCCATAGTGCCCATTAGGTTCTTGTTTATAACTGCTACATCGATCTTCTTTCAGCCACACCAGCAGAAAACCATTCAGTCAGCTTTGAAATATGTGCGTATGTACCTCAACTATACCAAGTTTGGTGCTTTAAACCAACATGTCACGATATTGCTCAGAAATGGCTAGGATATTGGAACTACATGTGTAACTGTTGGTTCGTACCAGAGTAAAGAGAGTTTCTAATTTTCAATAATAATAGTGGTCTAAACATACGATGAACATTTATACTGGCTTTATGCACTTCATATTCTTAGCTGTACCAGGGGTGGAGAAGAATACAGCGGATGTTAAATACTGCCTTTTGGAATTAGCCTGTCGGATATGTACCCCGTACATAGTGGACCAGATAGATCCCGTGAGTGCCTACTGTGACAAGTTGCTGCACAACACATGTGGAATACAGCCTTCACAGGACGAAGACATCCAAGCTGCCAGGACAAGGGGCGCCCAAGCTAAATGCCTGCTCTACTATCTTCTACAGAATAAAACACTGTCCCGACTTTTTGAAACATTCGACTGTGATAGTATTGGACAAGGTTTTATTAAAGATACGATTTCGAAAGGTGAGATCGAGTCAGGAGTCCAGAGACGCAATCGTGATAAATCCGGTTATTAACCTGACTCCGTTCGGGCAGATTTGAAGTGCTCACGCCTTGGGCACCTATATAAGGCTTAAATACCAACTGTAGCCTGAAACTTGCCAAACAATATCTTTGGTTCAAACTCTACCGGAAAGTGTAAAAAAATCCAAGATGGCCGCCATGATGACGTCACAGTGACGTCATCTTCTCGGAAGCCATTTTTCGGCCCATTTGGGGTCGATTTTTCGAAATTTTCAGTTTTCCGATTTTTCTCTCGAAAAAAATAAAATAAAATATAGAATAATTAGTTTTGCATAAATAAAATACTTCCATGGTCTTTTAGGCTAGAAAAATGTGAAGAAATGGAGGGAAAAGATTGAAAAACACGACTTTCGCGGATACCACATGACCGCCATTTTGAATTTACCCATGATCCTCTGCCCAGGGGTATATGAAAATAGGCTCAAAATGACCCCAAATAGATAAGCTTAAAAGTCACCAAGATTCAGCCTCCTCCTCGAGCCTTGTAGCTCGGGAACAGGTGGTGGTAGAGGAGGAGTCAATGGAAAGTGGGGGCACTCTCCGCCCCCTCCCCCACCCAGGCCAGGTAGGGTTAACATGATAAATAGGGGACACATACCACTTCAAAGTTGAAACCATATTGTATTCCGAAAGAATATCATAACAAGGAGACTATATATAATGTAATTACTGGATTCGGAATGAGAGACACGGTCCGTAAGTAGTAGTAAAAGCGTAGATTCGTGACCATTTAGGAGCAGATAACTAACCCCCAAGCAGATGTTTGGGGGAGCGGTGGGGAGTTATCTCCCCTGATTGGGTGACGCCACTTCCGGGTAAAAGTCTCGTCCGGGTCAAAGGTCACATCAGGTGGTGATGCGGTCACTTCCGGTTCAAGCCTCCGCGGACAGAAAGGAGTCCCCCATCCATGTAAATTCCAAGTCAAGTCAATGTTAATGTCGCTTCGCCTGAATTTCCGAGAATATAATGCCCGGTCATCTCCGGGAATGTACGGAAATCTTCGACAATGTCCAGATATCTCAGGCAATGTCCGGTGATCTCCGAGAATTTCCGAATGGCAATTGACCTTCGAGGTCAAGGGTATAGGTTCTGGGTTTTAATTCCCATGCATAGACATGCAGCTATGATTATTATTATTATTTAACCCGCACTGCACGCTCCAAAGGTGAGCACGTCATCCACTGCACCACAATTCCCGGAGGTGACCGAACATTATATTCCCGGAGATTCAAGCGAAGCGACATTAACATTAACGTGACTGGGAATTTACCTGGATAGGAGACTCCTTCCTGTCCGCGGAGGCTTGAACCGGAAGTGACCGCATCACGACCGGAAGTGGCCTTTGATCCGGAAGATAACTCCCCGCGGCTTCTCCAATTAAGAGATATCTGCTCTTAAATTGTCACAAATTTACGCTTTTACTACTACTTCCGTACAATAAGGGGTGAGGGAAGGTTCCTCTACAATCATCTCGCTGAAATTTTAAGACAACCGCAGAAAAATAACCCTATCCAAAATTTCGTCCATACCCAAATCCCGCCATCCCGCCCAAATCCCGCGCCACTACAGTAAAGCCTATATCGAATACCCCAGGAACCCCTCCCCTTTCCACCAATCACGTCATTCTATATAACATTATTTACTGTCTGTTTAATGCATAGTTTGGGAAGATCTTAACCGGCGGAACGTCTGGCAACCCTTCGTCGAGGACAGCGGAAGCAAGTTCCCGGAGGTTCAGGAAATAATATTTCGTAAGTAATTAAAATATGCAACATTTTATGCGGAGAATGAAACAGTATTTCAGCTTAATGTTGCACTGCGTTATCTAGAAGTTTTTATTACATGTAGGTTTGATATATCTCCACGAGAAATAAGACACCAGTACATATATGGAACTCAAAAGAATTAAATCTCAAAAATAGGATTTTGATTATGACATTTATTTTCATCAGACAGTGGTGCATTTTATTTTTATTGCGGCTGTATCTCCACAATAAATAATCACTTGCATCATATCACGTTTAATGTTATAGCATTGTGCTGTTGCAGAGATTCAATCCGAAGGGTCCAGTTTTCGTTGTTTTGGTTACGTCTCTACAAAGAATATAGATGCTTCCATTCTCAAGTGCAAGGATGGTGGTCAAACTTTACCAATAGCCTGTACACCGGTATCGCCGCACGCGATTATACTTCTATTCTCACTGTTTTTAATTGGAATCAGATTTTTGAAAGACACCTCTCCTATTCGGTAGTCCATGTATCAGTCTTCAAAATAACCCGGGGTGTCACGTTTACGAGGTTAAATAAGTTCGAATTGGGTCAACTTCTACAAAATGTTGGCATTTTCACATTTCCATTCCCAAACGTAAGTGCCCTGAAGGGTCTGACAGGAAATCTTGGATTATTCTAAACAAAATCTCAACTCGTGAACGTTGCAATTGCAAACAAATCTCGGACGATAAATTATGTTCTGCATTTAAATGGAAAATCATACAATTATGATTCGTGATAATCAAGTATTGTCATTACAATATTACAGAAGCTATCCTGCTGGGAAAAGATACAGCGAGATGCCTGCCACAACTCAAGGCTTACCTTTATTCGCACCTTCATGTAACCGTTTCACTATTGGGGCGTCTGGCACAGTACGGTATCGTCACAGCGACCGAAAGACATATGATCAGAGAACAAGACGAAGATAGATGGACAACCATACTGGTGGACTTATTGTTAAAGAAGGACAATGGAGCAATGCTGGCTTTTCTTGCCTTATTGGCAGAGGAAAGTCCTTCGACATGGAAAAAACTCAATGGTAATCACACGTTTTTAGCTGTTTTTCTAACTTTACTGGTAAACATGCTATGACTCAATGTAGAGAGTATAGCAAAAACCACATCGTTTTTCACTCTTACGCGATTAGAAATAATTTAACAAGAAAATATTGCAAAATAACGATTAACACACTTGGCATATCGTACATGGGGTATGGAGTGAACAAGAATCCCCTCATTCCTGATAACTGCAAATCAATCATCGACTCTCCAAGCCCAGCAAATATGTACATATTTATTCCAAGAATTACGAGAACCCATCCGATTTTTTGTTGAAATAAAATCATGTTAAATCTCTCTTTCAGATATCATTTTACCTGAATCTATCCGGGGCAGTGACATTTCTCAAGTTGAATCGAATGCCGGAGGTAGGCAATTTGCTCAGGTATAAATTGTTCAATCTCTATTTATCTAAGAATAGGCCTACATTTGACACTGCCCGATAGTCAGTTGGACGAAAATTTCAATCAAAATAACCTAAAATTGAATTACGCGTCATCACAATGGTAGTGTCAGTCATTCCAGTAATTCTTCGAACTTTCAGATGGATTTGTCCGTACGAAAACGGAAATACTGGTTGCAAAGGCCAACGAGCTGTATACACCGCAGATGCTGGAAAAGGGAACGTCTGCCCACGAGCAAGTGGAAAAGTTTTTTGGAAGTTATGAAGCTATAATACGACGTATACACGGCGGGTGTGTCACATTTGTTCTACAATTCACAACCATCAAAGGTCTCTTGCGATACTGGTTGGATTATATCGAAGGTAACGTGGTTGAGAGGCTTTCGAGAATAATTTGGAATGTTGAGGACATTGCACGAGCAAGCAGCGCAGACGGCCTAGACGAGAGTACGTTTCAGATGAGGATATCTATTGCATATCAGTCCCTTCTTGATGCGCTAAATCGTTTGGTTCAAGGGGAGGAAACCACGGATGTATCCCTCTTATGTAAGTTGTCATATATTTCATATTCCCGATTATTTTATGTTATAATGATGAGGTTAAACAGTTGTTATTATATAATCTAGACTGGCAATATAAATGCTTCATTGCGAATGTTCCTGTAAACCTAACAAAACTGTTCTCCCTTGTTTCGTGGAAGGAATGTTGTGATCTGAAATCGGAATGATTTCTGTTGGTAGAATATCAGATCCGAATTCAAGATGACACGCATGTGCCGACAAGTGCAATGTGGATTACAATCCAAACAATTAATAATATTCAACTAGGGCACGTGGCAGGTGTTAACTTTATAGGATAATGAATTGGCCCAATACCTACGATATTGATTCTTTTGACTTACTGAAAAAGATTTGGGCCAGAAAACAGAATAAGTGACTCAATACAGCTACCGATAATAATGTCAACTGTAACGTCATCCGCACGACGAATGTGACCATTGACTTGACATGGTAATGACGATCGTTAATTTGGATAATGGTTGTAGTTTTGGTAAAGAATTTGTTAAATTATAAAAGCAACAAAAAATGGCCATACATGTAGCCGTACATTCGCGTCCGCAGTTGGAATCGGTTATCTGCAGTTCCATCCAGGACGACCACTTCTTGACTGACAGCTTGTACATTGCGAGTTGAACGGATTATATTGGTCACATGCGGATGCTCGGAACTTTGCCAGCTGACATACAAAAACGTTACACTCTTGTTGGTTTCAGTCCACTTCGAATTTCCGGTTACTTGGAGTTTAATGCTGATAGACTCGTGTGAAATATGTTTGGATGACGACTGCATAGCTACTAAATATCGGGCCCGTTTAATATACGTATGGCGTCTCATTCATGTAAATTACATTAGAAGTAGGACACTCGCCGAGTCATTCCCTCCGAAGTCATTCCCGCGAAATTTTGAGTCCCAAGTTTTACTGTTCCTACGCCCATCCCCCTTTCTCCGACAAAAGCAGCCAGTTGTGGATTGGAACCAACAGAGTTTTAAGGTTGGTGGTTTATATTAAAGGTGAAATTCATATGGGGTTTTATTTTCAATAAAGCTCGTGTTTTGCAATAATGACTGGCTGGAACGTTCAAATGCAGGAACAAAAACGAAACCTTTCCAGTGCCTGGTATGGATTATTATAAAATCCTCATCAAGTTTGAAATATTCATTGCGCGGAATATATAATAATCGTTCAGTTCAGTTCAGTTCATCCAAAAATAAACAGTATGCACGACAGTGATAAAGTTTAAGGGAAAGATAGCCTAACATTGTTGAAGGAGTTATAGCTGATGAGGTAAATAATTATTTTAGTGGAAAAATGATGTAATTCTGTTCTGTCAGCTTTTTGTCGCGACAGAAGGGCATGCCGGTAAAGATGTATGTATGAACATCTACAATAAAAGCGTGACTGAGATACAAATCATCACCGAGATCATTTTTATCTCGCCTTACGAAGTAAAGGGGAGATATTGTGAGAGGTGGAAAGAAGATGTCGTCGTCGGTGTCGGTGTCGGTGTCGATGTCGGTGTCCCCTGCCTGGAAATGAGTGGGTTTTTGGTTTAGCAAGTTAAAAAAAAAATCTAGAAAAATTAGAAAAAATATAAAAAAAATAAAAAAAAATATGGGGGGTGGGTATGCCACCTGGGGGTACTACCCCTGGGGTACTCTAATGTTAAAATCCCTATGAATGAGTTTTGCGTTTAGTTGAAGTGCACATGTACATCTGTACTTGGAAAGTTTCTTGTAGTTGTCAGCTGTCATTGGATGATTATGAAACTTGGTACACATGTTTCTTATGATTAGAGGATGTACCTGTGCTATTTTTGAGAAGAAATATTAATTTTTCTCAAAATTATGGCAAATGAATAAGTTTTCTGTTTAGGTAAATTGTACATGTAGGCCTCTACATGTATACATCTACATGGTAAGTTTG